>JAFBJU010000528.1:2598498-2722708 GCA_016785305.1 Colistium nudipinnis | reverse complement strand
CCCGTACCCCATCCTCTATGCCCCCACCACCTCACCTCGCCACCCCACAGCCTCAGCGTCATATGATGTCACATTTGAGTAATGAAAAGCCCTAAACTGAAAAAGGGCAATGAGCACACTAGAGTCCAGTCATGTGATGTAATGCGATGTGGCATTCTATGCACATGCATACATACTGTATGTTATCTATGCATGTCAGCTGTCATGTAATATGTATGCAGGAAAAAGTGACACTTAGTAAAGGTGCCAGTGGGCTGCATGTTACAATGACATTCAAACCTTTCTGCTCAGGCACCTTTACAGTATGAGTGAAGTAGCAAGTTTAGCGGGTTATTTTCAAGTAAATTTGAAATATGAGATGAGATTTATTTTCCACATGAAAAGAACATGAACTTGTAGAGGACTGTTGATTTCTCTCCACACATCTTCGCACCCTCAGATCGAGGCCGATCGGAGAGAACCACTCGTCTCTGACCCTTCACATAAATTGTCAGCTATTGCCAGAATACGTGCAGAAGGGCTGGCATATCTGGTCATCCCAAATCCTAGTTGATTGGATACATATGTCTAGGCCTCAAAGTAAAAAAAAAGTAAAAAAAAACAAACATTAATATTTCATACATATTACCGTAAATATTTATTAAGCCACAATAATGCAAAGACAAGTTAAATGCTTTTTGGTATTCTATTCAGCCTTTCTCTTTTCAATGTTTTTTCTAAAACAAATATGTTTAAAGAGATAGCACCTTTCAAGGCATATCATTATCAATGCTTAAAAATATCGTGGTATCATTATGTTAGAGTTAAAACACTGATCTAGTCATACCAATAAGTTAAATCAAATGGCAATATACAGCATTGATTGTTGTGGTATCGTATGGAGGCCAAATCTTAAGGATCAATATTCGGGAAAATATATGTATCGAATTAGAGCATATACACTAATTTTAGGTATAGTTTCTGTTTAAAAAAAAAAAAAAGAACAGCAACCATGAAAAAAAATGTGTAACAACTAGAGCTTCTTAACATTTCCATTTTAAATGGCTTGTTTTGAGTGATTTTGCAAATTAAAAGTATAACCCATTTTTTTAATTTTATTTTTTTTGAATGACCCGGAGCATCAAGGGAACCAGAAAAAGGAAACCAAGTCAGGTTATAGTAGCTCTGCCCCAGTTGTAGGCACGTGCATCCACCCAGCTGCGCTCCTCTAGCATTTTTACCGCATTACCCAGAAACGCTACGTTCGTGTGACCCAATTCATCAGCCTCTCCTCCCCATTCATCTGCTCTAGCAGATGCTCAACTGGAGACTCCACGAGCAGCAGAGCATTCATCACCTCTGAGTGGCGAGGTCCTTGGGTAGCATCCCTTTGGACCGTTCTACAACCCTATTCCCCACAGGCAGGACAGCAGCTCCATATGAGGCTGATGACTGCGATAGTGTGGCAGGCTGGCAGCAGCAGGCACTACGATGGCTTTGATGCATTAGTGCGTGTATTTCTGTTTGTGCTCTATAAAATATGTAATCAAATATAGGCATGGAAATGTTTTTTTTGTTTGTTTCTTCTGCTGACATTAAATTTAAATATTGTTTCTGCCACATCTCCTCACAGCAGTACTTTGTCAACCCCCTGGAGGTAATTGAGATGTTTAGTTCAGCCTAGATGAACTCATAAGCCTTAAGTCTCGTGTGATTTCATATCCCCTGATTTGTGTTTTTCCTATTGAGCACAGCACTTTCCCGCTGTTTCGGTCATTAAGAGTTTTGTGTAATCAAAATGAAAACGACAGCTTAAGTTTATTCCCTCCCACGCAGCCAAAAACTCTCCTTAATGGAACTGCCTAATAGCTGTGTTGCTTCGACTCCACTGTTATATTGCAAGCTGAAGTTTTTTCTGATAACTTGTACAAAATCGCTTTTTATGATTCACCCAATACAGTTTTAGAAAGACACCTAAAAGTATATCCTAAAATGACTAAAAGACACCTATTTAAAAAAAGTCTCAACCAAAACTAAACCGTTATTAGAGGCAGGAAAAACACGCGACTACTCTGTTTTGAGTTAAGCATAACAAATAAAGTGGTCACTATGTGTAAACTGAATAATATTATACCAGGAGATAATCAGTGTTTGTTTTAGATTAAGTTGGTCAACATGGAAGATGAGAATAAGGATGCCGCAAAGTCCATAGTCCATAAATATTTTAATTCTAAGTAGAACCCTGCTTACATTTCTATACTGCTTACTAAGACTTGTCAGAAACTTATTTAATTTGTAGAAGTCACATATGTAAAAAAAAAATCAAATAGATTAACCCAGGGCTAAGTTTTACTGCTATACAAGTTTAAAAGTGAAACAATTGGTTCTCTGACCAGCTTAAATGTTAACCCCCCCAACAAAATTTGAGTTTTTGAGATCAAGTTACAAGGTGCTTTAATAACCCTATTATTTCAGTATATAATGTGAAATGGTGGACCTGGAGCCCTCAGCTCCACTGACAATGGGGCCTCCTCGTCCATGAGTCTTGAGCTTCTCTGCGAGACGCTGACCTGCAGATTGGCTTCCATCGAGGAAACCGTACATTCCTATATATCGTTTATTATGCACCATTAATCACATATCAAAAATATCAGTTGAGTTAGAGAGCCAGAAATGTAAGTAAAATGTAGGATGATTATGTCACCTGTAATGGCTGAGGACATTTGATACTCCTACAGGTCTGCCCAAGCGGAGTAATTGCAGCTGTTCTCCTTTGGATCTTTGTGCTTCTTCTTAGAATAGATTCTACGTTTCGTGATGTGGAGATGCAAGCGACAAGCATCTGGCACAGCAGCAGTGGTCAGCATGACGTCTCCTCGTGAGACCCTTTAGATCACTTCTCATCAGAGCCTCACAGTCGGGGTCCACACTGATGTTGTGCTCTAATCAGCCATCAAGTGTCATATTCCGAGGGGCTCTCACTCAGGCTGGTGTTTGGCCTTCGCTTTTGACTTGTACAAAACAACACCAACAAGTGGAGATGGCGCTCCTCCTTGCGCGCCGTCCGGATCTGTGCACGATTTTGACCTTGCCTTGCCATTGTTATAGGAGTCCGTCGTATATTTCACTTACCATTTGAGGGATGATTAGCAGCCAATGGGCTGGTGCCTGGCATGGTTTAATCCCCCTGGTCTCCAGAGTGCAATAACATATGAGATGACAACAGTTTCACACCCAGTTTCACAGCTCCCATGGTTCCATACGTCGCAGCAGCCTAATCACTCATGTGAGATTAATGAGAGACGTTGAGGTGTGGTGGGAGAGTCACTAATTACACCCATACATATTGTATTGGAGTCAGGGAATAGACACTGTGTGTGTGTGTGTCTGTGTCTAGGTGTGTGTGTGTTTCTGTGCGTAGGTTGTGTATGCTTACTCTAAATTAGTTTAGTTTCATTTTGTAAAGTTTTTATTTTTTTTTATTATTAATGCCTTGTTCACAGCGGGACAGTTGGAGGTCCCAAAAAGAGGTGCACTCAAACGAACAATTAAGAAATAGTTGCTTACAAATCATGATATCTTCACTATGCCTGCTGAAAAAAAAAAAGGTCATCAGGGATATAAACAGGAGCTGTAGTGGGAAACATATATTTCCTTTAAAGTTCCTACAGCGAAACCAAATTCCCACGTCTAAGTTATTTCTATACTATATATGTTATATGTTGTTCCTGGTTCATTATATCAGTTTAAGATCAGATTTTGTTCCACGGAGGATCCAGCTACTGTGTTTTTGAACTCGTAGAAAGCAACTAGTTGGTTACAGTATCATTGAATAAATAAAGCAGGCACAAATCCTAGGTGTGAACACTCTCCTGTCCAAATATATATGTGTCCCTTCAGTAAATAAAAGAAAATGTTTCTCGGTTCCTTAGACATGACAAAAATAATGAGCATGTGAAAAGTAAACACTCAAAATATGACAAATACTGCTTTTCATTTTCATGAAGAAAATGACTCCTATCACTGTGTGTGCGTGTGCGTGTGGTGTCACATCATGACAACATTGATAAGACGATGTAACAGAAGAAACATCCCCACGGTTCTTGTTTGGTACTTCCCTTCACCTCCTTTAATGCTGTCTTGCTGACTGCAGGTTATGTTTTTGTGCGCAGTGGTTTTGATCTTGGCAACTTTTATCTCATCTTCACTGGAGCTTTGTCCTTTTTGAAGGAGTGGTGGTGCCACTCGAGGATGCGTCTGAATCAAATGAGTGACTTTTAAGACAGTAGTCATAAACAGCAACAGTTAATCACAGTCGAGTACCATAAAGAGGCTGCTAATGTATCTTAATTATATCCATGGCCCATGTGCAATTAAATAGGGCACCTTTTGGCTATTAATATAGTTCAAAGAGAACACAAAGAGATGGGGGGGGGACTAATTGTCTCATTAATTGCTCTCTCCATGAAATAATGACCAATCCAAGGTATCCACTGTTCTTTTGTACCTGACAAAAGAAGGCAGGAGTAGGGGTGGCGGCAAAACAAAGCATGCTTCAACCTCTTTTCACAAATCGGCATCATGTTGAAAGAGAAAGAGACGAAGAAAAAAAACGGGGAAGGGCAGAGCAGGGATGGCAGGGACGGAGAAATGATAGATATGTGAAGATAGAGTTTTTGGTTTGTTTTATTTATTTTGACAAAAGGCGGAAGATGGCAAAAATGATGAATGCAGAACAAATCAAAAACAGAGGAGGCAGAAACGGTTGGCTTTGAGGCCGCTTTGTGACCGTGGAGCCTGCCCAGTTCCCGCGCACGCACCGAATGCGGTGAATAGTCTGTTTTAACACACTGTTCAAACACCGAGAAAGAAGAACCAGCCAAATGACCAATGAAAGAAAGACTAACATCAGAGGAGAATGAGCTGGTGTGAGAATGAGTGGTCTCACGCTGCCTTCCAGACCCGCCACTGGGGTGGGTTGCATACGAGGGGAAATGGAGCCCATGTTGTTTTCACGCTATTGTTTCCTGCCACCACAGGGAGCTGGTGACACTTTATTAGCCCGAATATGTCTGTCAGAGATGCAGAAACAGGCTAAGAAATGCAACGTTTCCAAAATAAACCCCCATTAATATTTGCATCTCGATCTTGTGCAAACGCAAGTATAGCTGTTCATTTATGTCATGTGTTTCAGACTTGAAGGAGCCCCCTTCAGGCCCCACCCCCTCCCACTTCCTCCATCTATATTGGCCCAGTTATCCTGCAGCTGGGTGGCCAAAAAGGATAATGGAGTGGCAGTGCGCTCGCCCTGCCCGAGTCGGGCCGGAGCCACACCCCGATGAGCCCGCAGCTCTGAGGCCCCCCGTACTGCCGTCAATCCGCACGGCAAAGCGGCGGCGCTTTTTTAGTTCCCCAGGTGTGGCTGCTGAACCCGAAGCGACGAGGCCCCTCGCTTCCAATGCCCAAACCGAAATCCTTTTCGCACGTATTTTCTCCCTCTCCGCTCGCACACTCCATGGCTCCGTCGTCGTGAGGCCCTCCATCTTGTCAAAATGAGGAGAACTAATGGGCCGTGGCTGAACAGCCTGAGCTCAGAGGCTATCAGTTCCCCCTGGAAGGCCAGCAAGGCAGTGGAAAAAAAAGAAGAAAGTCTTTTGCAACCACTATTTCAGTTCAGCCTCAGAAAAATCCTGGCAGAAATCAAGGGGAATCGTTTATAGTTTATAGCCCTATGTGAATATAGTGTACTCGTCCTAATTTCCTCTGCTTCAATTTTATGTTAAAATGTTTTCGTATTTCTACATCTATACATCCTGTTTTTTTGCTCTGTTTCAGTGCCAAGTTTTTATGAGGGCGTCGTCTTTAGCTTCATTGCTCCAAAAATCCTTTGGTTTTACGCCGCAACCAGCAGTGTGGTGATAAAAAACGGCGTTCCAGTCTGTGGCCACCACTTTCGTCCACTGCTGTCTTTCTCAGCAGCTGTTGAATGGGTTTGAATTGTACTCAACATTCCTGTTCACCATGAAACCATTCTGGACCTATTGGTCTCCAGATTTCTACTGGTGATCCCCGCATTTCCTTCAGTATCTTGGCTCACTTTAGTTTTTTGTTTTTATTCTTCAAATGCTCTATTGCAGCGGTTCTCAGCCTGCCACGGTGCGGTCTAATATGATACAATATTTTCACGGGCCGGTCATAAAAGTGGCGGATAAATACGACAAAATAAAAGAGTGGACCCTGCATAAAAACACATGCGACGCGTCGTGACGTGCGAAGAGGCACAGACGCATGTAATTGGGAGAGAATACGGCAATTTTTCAAGATAGAATATCTTTCAATCTCTGATAAGCAATCAACTGGAAATAATGTGCGCTGCGTCGGTGCGGTCCTCCGGCTCCCTCCCCGCTAAGCCGCGCGTCTCGCCGGTTTCTCCCGGGGGAGTCGTCGGAGGCGGGGGGTCATCCGCTCAGTCCTCCGCCCACCCCCTCGTGGGCTCGACACACTCTCTGAACACCCAGCCCAGCGCGGGTGCGGCGGTCTCGCCCTGAATTGAACAGTTTAGATCCCGGACATAAGAGGACCCCTATTTTTCAATTTTTTTCAGAGGAAAAAAAAAAAAAAGTCTTATATTCGTGTCCATACGATACTAATAATTACTTCTGTGTGGCCCAGTATTGGGGATGGCTGCTCTATTGGATGGATTGCCTCGATATTTGACACGAGCATGGTTATTCTCATCAGGATGAATTTCGATGACTTTGATGATAATTGAATGATATCTGTTACCCTCAGATCAAAATGTCACCAAACACCTGCTCAACTAATGACGCTCTGATTAGCCTCAGACTGTGCTAAATAGTCAATGTTACAATGCCAAAACATATTAAATATAATACCGGAATGTTCGTGTTCACATTTAGCTCAGGGCATCCCTGTCCCGAAGTACAGTCTCATCACTGTTTATTTGAATATTTCCTATATAGCTGTGGCCTTATAGTTTGCAATGACTGTGTGCGACATGATCAACCCACTGAAACATATGGTCAGAGAAGTTAATAAATTGTAGCACTACGCCGCGCACACCCATGCCAGTCAACCACTCGCTCGTCGGGAATCTAATTAGGCCAACAAAAGCGAATTAACCTTATCTTAGATCCAGGGGCTATCAGCCACTTGTAAGGCCACATGAGACAAACTGATTCCTGATTGCGAGGCCCTGATAAGAGCAGATGGAGAAAACAATGGAGAGGAAAAAAAACAAAAAAAACTCAGGCCTGTAAAAAAATATAACGTTTTCACAACACAAACTAAAAGGTATAGAGAGGGGAATGGCAGTGGCCTCCCTTCCATAGACGACACAAGGTTACACCGCAGGGCTCTATAGAGCAGCTCCGCTCGGCCACTTTTTGACATTCGTGTCCCAGGTGGGGGGGGGGGGGGAGCGTTTTGTAACAAAGATAACCAGCGCAAGGTGCCAAAGCCTGTCTGTCGAACAAGTGTTCCACAAGCCCAGGGCCATGCCAACCTTGGCCAGGAGGAGATGGAGAGGGTCTGGGGGGGGGGCTCTTCAGCAGCCACGAATGTGAGCCTGAGAGGAGAGGCTGTCCCATCGGGAGTGGAGGGAATGGAGGTGTAATTGGCCGTATCCAGTGATAGATGGCTGTTCAACCTTTTGTTACTCATCGGCGGCGAAATGCAGGATGCTTGTCTCACAACATGAGGTTGATTGTGCAGTCTATTAAACACCAGTCTCGGGAGGAAATGTCACTTACTGGAATGCCGGAGCTTAAGAGGATCTCAAGAATGATCTGATTTAAGCACGAGTTCAATGATGGCCTATTCTACGTCTGAGACCATAAATTGGATTTAAAATCAGATCAGGGCTAGAACACCAAATTTACAACCCGTTGTCTCGCTCTGATTATTAGCATTGCAAGCAGCAGAGCTTATTGTATTGCCTATGCTTTAATTGAATACCTATGAAGTACTGAATGCAGTAATAATACGGTATTTTTTGCTTGTGAACGACTTGCAGCGCTTTGATTGACCCGTACTTAGGTTTCTGACTGATTTATGACAAACTCATTAAAACCAAATCGTTCCCCTTCTCCATGAGAAATATTCAGAAGGCATCTCATCCGGATGCAACGAAGCTTGTTGGCAAGATACTTGCTTGTAGCCTGAAGGGTCGAGGTCACCTCGACACGGTGAAGGAGTAGGATCAAACTCCTCTCCAGAAAAATCCCTGTCTTGCTTGTGTGATTGGCGTAATGTTAACGAAGACATAATTGGAAGACATGCATCTGGTTTCCTCGTAACCGAACATCTCCAGACATGATTTGTGAAATGTAGGGAGACAGGAACTACAGAGTCATAGAGAGTGGCAGGTAGATGTAGAGAAACAAAGAAATGCCGGCAGAAATGAAATTGACTTCCCTTAAGGAAATTTCCCTTTTCTCCTGATAGAGTATGTACCAAAATAAACAAATGAAAAAATAAAGGGTGGCTTTTGTCAAGGGCTTTTGACATCCTCTTAACGTTTGAGCGTAGCTAGAGCAACGAATGACGCTCTTTAACTCTGACCCAAATCATAAGAGACACTGGGAGCCGTTAAAACGCGGAGCAGATTGGGGAGTCTGAGTGACCTAGATAGCATTGGTTTTGAAAAGCAGCCATACCTCGCATTAAATCGCTCTTCCGTCTAACACAATGAGGCATATCTCTCTCGTTGGTAATGAAAATTACATTCTGATAAGTTCCTTTGTGGCACGGAAAATACCTCGACCATTGATGACTCTCCGGGGCTCTGTCTGAGACATACTTACGGGGTGATTGCCCCTTCGCCTGGACCAGTATGACATTATCTGCCTCGTAAACTCCCATGAAGAGTGATGCATAGTCAAGACAGTCGTTCGCGAGGAAGGACAGGTGTCGTCGAGGTGACCAGGTGTTCAAGGAAATGCAATGGCTCAAACAACAGCAGTCAGGAAAACAGGCAGATGTACTGTTGCGGCAGACTACGTTTTTCACGTAGGTCCATTTGTTTTCTATGTGCATTTTCGATGAGCCCCAAGCTCAATATGGGCATGGCTGAAAAAATCCTACCTATGAAATTGCTGTATTCCACATATTGCAAAGAAACAGCATCTGCAATATTTCTTTCCACTTCACTGTGTCTAGCTCTATGTGTGACAACTACAGGCGTTTGTGTATGATCTTAGTCCCAGATAAGGTTTCCGCAGTTTATCCTTCTGCAGTTACAAGCAATTCAATTAACAGCATTAAGAGTTACTATCATTATCATTAGCTTAAGATCAATATTTTTGTTATGTTATTTTAAGTGGACTAACCTTAAAACCGCATTTACTTATTTCTATTTATTAAATATTCATTGGAATAATGACGAATACCCTTATAGCACTGTATACGAATAATGGGACTTGAAATTATAAAAATGACACTCACAATGTCATACAATGTCACACTAATGGGCCAACGTGTGCCCATTGCTCAATGTGTGGCAGCTCTTTTCAGGCCATGGTAGGGTGAAGGCCTCTTTCCCCGACAATGGCCCGTCACCATGCCAACAGAAGCGGTGCCAGCTTGGCATAGCCCCCCGTGTTAGCGGTGGATGATTCAAGGGCATTAAAGCACAATGTGTGGGGTTCGGGTTTATAGACGGCCGGGCCAGGATTCCCACCACAGTTTGCTTTGAAGCAGTCTGTCATTCACCGCTCTCTGCTGCTTCCCCCACCACTTGTGCTGTTGATACGAGCTGGGAGAATTACCAATCCATCTTGTGAAATGTTGTGTCGCATGCACAGAAGCACCAGTCATGCTCTAATGTGTTATATTTACTCACGAGCAGTACACAAAGCAAGGGGCGTCAAATATTTAGCCACAGGTCTCCTTCAAGGGTGGGCACAGAAGCAGCGAGCATTTCTCTGCACTCCCATTAAGGAGTGATGATCCAGAAGAGACAATAACATCTTTGTTGATTTGTTATATATCGGTGTCTGTTCATTTGTTTCAGTTATGCTGTAATGAGTGATCAAGGGGGGCACGTTTGTCATTTGAATTTTGAACAACCTGCACGTCAACATTAACCGTTCTCCCTGTCTCCTTGCCCTGCAGCGTTCGAAGCAAGTGACGGTGGACTGCGTCTGAGGTACTCCGCAAAAGAATAATATCCACTCCTGACCTACTCAGAGGAACAATATTTGATTCAATCAGCGCTGCGGACACCCCA
This sequence comes from Colistium nudipinnis, assembly GCA_016785305.1. Classification (NCBI taxonomy): domain Eukaryota; kingdom Metazoa; phylum Chordata; class Actinopteri; order Pleuronectiformes; family Rhombosoleidae; genus Colistium; species Colistium nudipinnis. Next base: position 2,712,480 of record JAFBJU010000528.1, on the reverse strand, counting down.
GGGGGGGGGGGGGGATTACACCGACTCCCGGGGGGGGGGGGGGGGGGATTACACCTGAGCAATAGGTGGGCCCTCAGAAAAGATCAACAGTGGACCATGTGATGCTTGACCTTCACGGAGAGAACTCAGGCACACTCCCGAAGATGTCAAATCCCGCCTGAAGCGGCTCTCGAGAGGGTCACCCGGCTCCTGATACAGTCCACTTTCCACGCGCGGTTTAGCAACACCACCGACGACATGGGCCAACGCTGAAAGAGCAGCTATCAATGCCGGATCTTCGTTTACTGAGGAGTAGCAGACACCTCATCATGGACGTGAAGGGGATTTTGTCCACCAAAGAGCGATTGTGAGAGAGAGAGAGACGGAAACTGGGGGTAATTGGACAGTGGGGAGTGGGGAGGACAAGCTAGTGTGCTGCAAACCCATGGTGCATCCGCTGTGAGCAGGACAGGGGACTCAGCAGTGGAGGATGTCAGCAGAGGCCGAGCTCCAGCCAGGTGTCAAAACCAACCAGCGGAGGGAGTCCAGGAGGGTCAAAGGTACGTGAAATTCCGCATCGGTTGGTGGATGGAGAAATACCTCGTACGCATAAATATATTGCACTCAAAAGTCTACTTTCTGGTGGACCACCCAAAACACAAAGTAAGGGGAAAGAAATTGGGAACACGGGATGTTTCCCAGGTTTGGCAGGCTCTGAACATAAGTTTAAGATGTGACTGGACGCAAATAAATAATGCTGGACCGCATGGGCGAAAGCTTCACTCGAGCAAGCGCACTGAGGAGGCCCCCCTGTCTCATCCCAGGGCTCCAGATGTAGCCACCGCTATCCCATGTATGCCCAGGGCTTGCTACTGCCATGATTTAAGGTGTCACGGACAGGGTAATTCACACCCTGTTGCCTTGAGGAACAGCCTAAGTGATGTAATAGGACAAGTTGTTGTCTCTGAACGTTCACTCGGAGATTGGAGGAAGACAGAAAAGGGGAGCAAAGAGAGGCAAGTCGGAGTGAGCATCACATGGGGATGGGAGACGATGTGCAAGAGGGGGAGATTTTTTTTTTTTTTGTTGACGCTCCTTCTCCCCCCGCCCCCTCCACCCCTGAATAAAGTCACCCCAGCTAGTTCAGCAAATATGACTTCCGTGGCGCTGGCTGTGGCGAGGCCCCGGGGCCAGGTCCGCCGTGGCTGTTTCACTGGCTCTGTCAGCTTGCTCAGATAAATGGCCGGGCTGGAGGAGGGCCCATCGATTTGAGTTAAGTGGAGGGGGTGGGGGCTATTACACACGTGGCTATGCGGCTCATCAGAGGAGCTATCGGCACAGGCTATCAGCCCCTGACTTTACCTTTTTAATCACATGCGCCCGTGGGGACCATTGTCACAATCAGCAAAGACCTCCATATAAATGGAAATGGGGCCACATAAATGCATGCAGGGTGTCGGCACGGCACAGCTAGTGGTGGTTATGAGCAGGCCGGGGCCAAGTGAAGGACACCGTCAAGGATCAGGTGAACGGCTTATGTGAAGACAAAGTTCTGTTTATGTTTCTGTGGGTGGGAATAGGAGATAAATGTTATTTAAAGGATAAGGCTGACGAAAAAAAGACCACCGTTTTTGTTTCTCTTACTGGTAACTGGTAACATTGCATGATTTCATTTTTTATTCATCAGATTATATGTATAATATCAGTATATTTGAGATACACATCTTTTTAAACAGATATCTCAATAAAATAAAGGAGGAGAGAAAAAAAAACCCGAGGTATTAGCTAACTAGTGCTATAGAAAATAGAAAAACTAGAAGCGGGGAACAGTGCTCATCACCTCCTTTCCTCATAAAAAATAAGAAATATCAAATGCCACAGCAGCATGTCTGCTTCACATTTTATTGTGCAAAGTTCCCCCTCGACCATCGAATGAATTGCTTTACATGCATGACTAAACTCCATCTCCATAGCAACTGTTGCTCTACCGCTTTAATCTTGGTACAGGAAATTATTCATTTCAAAAAATAGACAATAAATGGAGGACAGAGAGACATTGAGAGAGGGGTGCAGAAGCATATGTGCACTGCAAACAGAAAAAGACAGAGACAGGCAAACATCAGATTGAATCACTGGTCCATTCATATGAATGAATGGAATTGAAAAAGATTGTAAGAGGCAGGACAAATACCAGCCATTTCACCCTGTTTAAATGTGATTCCCAACACTGGACCACATCACTCGCTAGTGTGTTTTTCCAACTGTTTCATCACACTGCTTCCCAAGCAGTGTGATGGTGCCATTTCTTTTAAAAATTAGGGATAACTTAATGGGTTTACCTTTTAAAATAAAATACAAAAATACGACGCACAGAGTGCGACCCTTTAATTTACACTTTCTGACAACCTTCACCCGGGGTGTCCTCTATTAGATAGAAACGATATAATAAAGTAGGGAAGTTTAAACAGTCGCCAAATAGATAATTAATCATTGTGGCCGCAGTTGGTGAGACAGTTGCTTTCGCTTGACATCTTACAGAAAGAAAATCTACAATAATGATGCTTTGCGTGATAATATTAAGATACGTACCAGAAAGTGGAATTTTTATGTTCGTGCTAAAGTTTGGATGATGAATTTAGATCACTGGGGTCTGGAAAAGAGGACCCAAGTTTATAAATGTGTACCTCTGCATTTGCTGAGGATTAAACAAAGTATTATATATTGTGCACAAGAAGGAAACAGATGGCAGGACAGATTCGCCCATTCTTTTTACTACTGTTTGAAATCATCGTTCTCCTGATGATAATGATCCAGGACATACCTAGAGTTTCCATGTCAAATGTCCTATCCAGCAAGTACTGCACATTTCATATAGGCCCTGTGTGCATCACTATAATGTGTGTGTGTGTGTGTGTGTGTGGGGGGGGGGGGGTGCGTGTGTGTGTGTGTGTGTGTGTGTGTAGGTGTGTGGGTGTGTGTGTGTGTGTGTGTTCGTTCGTTCAGTGTTGGTCAAGGATTCTCAAGGAAAGAGACAGGAAGACACAGATACACACACACAAGAGTTCAAAGGTTAAACTGCCATCGTGCCCAGATCCCCAACAAAAAAAATCTTGTTGCCAAGTCCTTCTATCTGGAGGGGTACTTCTGACTCTCCATCTGTTGCCATCTGTCCCCTTGCTGTCCCCATTCTACTGTGGCAAGGAAAGGGATTCAACACTACGATCAGGGTCGGACTCCTGAAACAGTATGGCGCAGATTTGACAGTAATTGTTCTCTCCATGGTCCTGAGTGAGGTGTGTCGGGAATTATTGCGTTTGACAGGAAAAAAAAAAAACCCTCTGACATCCTGTTCATTCCCATCTCCTTTTCTGAATAAATGCCTTTCTTTTATTGTATTTATTATGAAAACAGGAATAAATTAGGCGAGATAATCAGATTGTTGGACAATTCGAAGGACGCGCTTCGATGCAGACTAAGAGTTGACCATTCTGAAAGCAACCCTCTGTCAGACCAATTATGAGCAGGCTTATGGGCCAAAACTGTTGTTTGGGCCATTCAACCTTGAATAATTGTAAAAAAAAACCCAGAGGAATATGTGTCATCCCCCTGTGCGAGCGCACACACACGCGCACTCACCTTCTCTCTCTCCCCTTTCCTTACAGCGTAGGGCATGAAACGGCATGCCTCACAGCTCTTTAGTTTTACACGGAATACTCACTCGTTCCGTTCTGAACCCAGAGCACGTAGTGAGCGAGTTATGCCGCTGTGTCAAGATTCTCATTCAATATGCAAGGCCTACTTTTGAGTATCTGTGTATAAACCTCTAAATCTCTCCTGAAGTGTTATTAGGGGAAATGGCACGCTGTATGTAAAGAAACAAATGGCACAGAACATCTGGTTAGAGCTCATCGGAGAGAGCTGCGCTGAATTGGACCCATCATGTTTAAAATGCAACTGGAGCAGCATGCATTTTACATTACATTACCGAGTGTGTGAGTCAGTGAAATACGACTGGAATGCATAATGCTGCACACATGAACTACAGCCACTCTATAAGGGATGGCTGGAAACAGGTATGGTAAAAAATGATCATAGAGGTGCACCTGTTTTTGCATCTGACGTGCGGACGTTAAGCAAAAGCACACGAGCAATCAATGACAGTATAATATGTGCTGTATGTTAAAGCACTGTGCACACTGAGACTTTTTAGTGAGTCTGTCGAGTGTGAATGTTCATTTCTCCTCGTGGTTGCTATGTGCATACCAGGCTTCATCCTCTTAATGTTTAGAGTGTGGATGTATATAAGACTCGTTATCCCCTGGCATTGAAACTGAATTAGACCCAGATTTGACATTCACTAGAGACTTTAATGACTTAAGCATCGTCAAGCCCTCCCCCACTTTTAGAGAATTCTGCCCCCATGAATTAGTGAGAGGGTGTGCATAGCCAAGACAAGCGCTTGCATTAGAACCGAGGCAATTTTTTTCCCCCCATTTGCTAAAGCCCTTCATTTTCGAAACTTCTCATTTTCTTTTTCGATTTTTCTCTCCTCGGAAATTAAAAGTATATAATTAAAAATGCAACGTGTGTAACGGTTGGTATAGTACGGATGGCAATGTTGTGTTGTTCTGGGTAGAAAAAGTTCATTTTGGTGGAATAGGGTCCTTGAGTGCAGTCTCTGTTGGGAATATTGAACCTTCTCCTCTTCTCACGCACAGCTTAGCCAGCCCCTTAAATGCGCTGTTAACTGATGCGCCGCGCGAGCCCATGACCTAGAATGGAACGACCGAGGGGCCTAAATACTGTTGAATTCTCCAAGGTGCTGGTGACCTTGATTTGAGATCCTGCTATCGCTTGGTGTAAATGCAGCGGGAGTGTTAAAGCGTAGAAACCCCTGCACGGATTGCGAGAGGAACGTGTGTACATTGTAGACCTGGGCGACAGCAGTTGACGCTCTCACCCACATAATCAAAAAAAAACAGGACAAGGGCAGGCGTCAGGGAGACAAAATGAGAAAAGTGTCGGTGTCAAGGTAGTTGTCAAGACAGCCGCGGAGAATGACGGACAGAATAATCAGCGGCTGGGGTGGGGAGAGGGATGACAGCGCTGTGCCCGAGGCCATCCAGGCACACACTTGCCAACACTCGCCAATCTCACATCACCTTCCTGCCACCGCCCAGCATCCATCACCCAGGGAGGGCCGGGTGGATCTCGGGTGAGCACTGGACCACGAGGATTCCTCTCAATAGCGGCGTTTGTCACTACCAATAGCATCCATGAGGACTGTGGAAGCACAGGAGAGAACGGCCCCTCTCAACCACCCCATAACCTTTCACCCCGGCTATGTGTGTGAATGCCTCCCGACAAACTACAAAAGGTGACGGATAAGTCATCTCAGCAGTTCCACTTGTTTTCTGCCATAGTCCACTGGCTTTCATTTGACTTGGTCTTCATTTTCAAGATCTACTTTCTTTCACTCATGATCATTTGCTACTCCTTCTAAGTTCTTTAATATTGAAATATTCCAAAGACTGCACACGCACACCGAAAGCAGAGAAATGATTTGGTGGAGCGCATGCGCACGTCCTTGTGTCTCGTACTAATAGCCCCTTATTGATCAAAAATAACAATATACATTTTTTTTGTCTGCTTGCCCCTTCTCTCACGCCACAGGTCAGGACCGCACCGAGGCGGGGCTTATTAAGCGTTTCCGTGGCGATGGCCTGCGGTACAAGGCCAAGCTGATCGGGATTGATGACGTGACAGCGGCGCGCGGGGACAAGCTGTGCCAGGACTCCATGATGAAGCTGAAGGTGTGTGAGTGAGTGTGTGAGAGTGTCTTCATTCACCTCAAACACATTTTGAAAAGACATGCTCGGGCATACCTGTATTGTGTGTTGAATGAGTCATGAGAGAAGTCCTCCCCTGTGTATGACTCACTGGAGCTCTGTAAAGAAGTGACCAAATGGAAAAAAAAATGTATACATAAGTCCAACTCATGTTTATTTTTTTATATTGTGTAAAATTGTAGCACTTACTTTGTTTTCCCTTTAATAGACTGCTGTATAGTCAGTGTTGCTCAAGGCTCTCCGAATTTATTCATGCAGCTTTTTTGACCTTGGAAAATTGTCTTCCTATTCTGGCACATTTAGAGTAGTATATCACTTAAGCAAAAAAAACAAAAATCTAAGAAAATCTCACTTTTTGCCTATGACTGCAAGCACATAAACCCCCCCAACACACGCTGACACACACCCACCCCAATTTGTCTGCGTCTCGTAGGTCTTCTCATGTCAGTCACAGACATCTATTTTTACAACAAAGTCCATACTCGTAGCACATATGCGAACGGTGATAATGTGACCTAGATAATATTTAAGTGAATGTTGCCAAGTAAATTAGGTGAAATTCATTCCCACTGTAAGTTCCATTTTTTACTGGTGGTTTTAAAAGACTGGTTTAAGGATTAACAATCCTTCACTAAAACATTCTTTAAATTTACTTAAGTAGTGTATCGTAGTACCACATTTTCCACATGAAAGTCAAAAGAAAGCAGGCTCTTATTTCTATCAGGCATCTTGTGAGTTTTGTCATTTTAATCAAAACTGTTGCCAGCAAATGAGCATCTGTAGCTAACTAATAACTTTAATTTCGTCAATGTTCATTTGACGTTTTTGATGATTTAAGTGAACATGAAAAATATAAAAGGTACAACCTGAATTTAAATATACAAGTTCATTGTTACACCACATCACACAATGCTGTTGACCTGCTCCATTTCACAAGCAAGAGGTGAGATTTTGTTTGAATTTTACGACAGTATGTTTCACATTGGATAAGTCCGTTCAGATGAGAACAAGTTATTTGTGAATATAATCGCTATCTCAATTCACAAGTATTCAGTTCAATCAATAGCTCAATGACACGTGACGTGTAAGGTTAAGTATATGGTTAATTAACCAGAAATTCTAAGTTGCTAAAATAAGAGAAGACCCACATAGCGGTTAGTCCATTCCTTTCATTAAATACATTTACCCAGAACTTATATATTATCTCAGACCCGTGCACACTGCTTCAGCATCTGTGCAAATTCTAAGTTCAATAGAGCTGTGGTGGCAGGGTACGGTTGCACGAACATGTCACGTGAGCGTTGAAGCAAATGGTCATATAAATACATATATATTTCTTTGCAGTAGGTGGCGAAGGAATAAAATCCTTCTCCAAAAGAGCACGTATACGCATGGGTCTTTAAGTATATTCTCACTGATTTTGCTGGAGCTTAAATACAAGGGTGGCATTATAGCCAGAAGGCAAGAGCCTCTCCTCATCCATATCTGTTTGAAGCGATATGTCCAATAAAAATAACTTTTCCGCTGCCATGATCTGACATCTCAGCAATGGCCTCCGCGTGACTCCGGTAGTCACCAGCCACCAGCCAGTTCCAGTCAATGGAGCAGTCGATACAGACCTGCTATTATCTGGACAGGGGATACAGGAGGGGACGGGGTCTCTATTGAGCTGCCTCTCGCTGCCGTGAAGCCTAATCCACCAAATGGAGAAGCCGATGGCTGATTGACAACATCCATCGACTCCCCCGCTCGCCCGCCCCTCTCTCTCTCTTTCCTGTCGCTTGCTCTGCTCTTTATCCTCCCTTTGCTGTTTCATATTCCGTCTATCCCTTTATCCCCTTCTTTTCTCATATCAATTGTGAGAGACATTTTTGTTGTCTTCGTCTTGTGGGCCCCCCCCCCACTTGGGGGGGAAATAATATGTTGCCCAGGAACGGACATGGATGAAATAACTAAAAGGAGTCTGAAAAAAAAGAGGTACTTTTGCGAGATCTTTGCCCATTCGGGCATTAGGAAATCAAAATAAAGTGTGATAGGGGAGGATTTGGAACCATTTTTGTGGTCAAGAGCGGTCCCACAGCGGTCCTTCCGTTGCCAACCGACAGTCATACATGGTTGCAATTATAGAGGTTGGATGTTGTTGCTTTGCTTTATGTCCATCCACGTGTCTATTATGTCTATTACACAGGAGTTACCATGGTGACCTTTGACGTCTTGCCAAGAAACGCATACTGTAAAGCCCGGTCTAATTGAATGCTTCTGTCACGAAACTGTACATCGTTGACCCGGGTTACAAATATTCCTTGCTGGGGAATTATCAATGACAAATGCAAATGATAAAAAGAAAGTCATTTACATAGTGGCACAAATTCTGTGCTACAGATGGCTCAAAGCGTGCCCCATGGTGAGATCTTAAAATGAATGTTGAAAGAGAGCTTTTACAAATTACAAAGGTCTTGCAAGAACTCGGGGGATTTTTTTTCTCTCAACCTTCCTTTTTTCCCTCAATGTCCTTTCCGGGTCCCTGTAGAACGGTTCCGCTGTCAATTTCGCACCATGGACTAATAATAATCAATTGTTGCATGCGGCAGTTGTGGCTGTCTGATGAGAGCTGTAAACTGTGTGGCGATTTCCTGAGGATTTTGATTTTGTTTCGTTTTTTTGTTGTGTTGTGTTCAAAAACCCGTGGAATTGTGAGGCAAATATAGCCAGGAGAAGTGGACAGTTCATTTTTGCGTAAAAAAAAAAGGGCAGCGACCATAGTGGGCACCTTTTACTGTACTTTTCGAGAAAATCCTCAAAGTTCTCCGATGCACAGGAGAGGTCAAGCACACGCCTGTGTAACTGGAATGGCAGTTTTGTCCGACACATTCAGCATAGCAGACAGGTCTTTCTTCTTTTATCCCCTCTGTTTTTTTTTTCCTTTTTCTCTTTTGAGGGCCTTGTTATATGAAAGGCACATCAACCAAACAGCTCATAGGGAACGGAGCCCGGCGGAGATGTTAATTGTTTTCTTCGTTAGACCCGAGAATACGAGTAAAAAAGGGAGCTGCTGAGAACCATGGGAAAATAAATGTTTTACTTCAAAGGCAACATTGGTTGTCAGCACTATGTGAACAGCAGGCTGGTCGGTCAGCGGCGCGATCCATTCTGTCAGCAAATCGCACTTTATTGTTGTTAGCTGGCACCCGTGTGTGGGTGTGGGTGTGTGTGTGTGTGTGTGTGTGTGTGTGTGTGTGTGTGTGTGTGTGTGCGCGTCTGCGTCACATTGAAGTGCAGTGGAGCTACTTCAACAGGAGGAAGAGAAAAAAACAGTGCTGGGGAAATAATAAGACTTGCCGCACAAGGTGGCGCGCAAATTCCCGTGGGAGTGAAGCTTCAAGAAAAGGCACATGAAAGAACACTCTGTCCTATCAAACCTTATGTAACTCCTGCCAACCCCCCCCTCCCCCTCCACCTTGCTCCTCCTCACCCTCCGTACCCCATCTCCCACTGTCAAACTCACCTGAGTCGGAGGGGAAGAGGGCTCACACTCTTTAAAACCGATTTTATACTCTTTCATCTCCTCATGTCATTTCCTTTAATCTCCCGCAGGGGATGGCTTCCTCCGCACGTTCCAAGGGGGAGCACAAGCAGAGAGTCTTCTTGACTGTGTCTTTCGGCGGGATCAAGATCTACTGTGAAAGATCAGGGGTGAGTAGCAGAGGGCACTGGCCAGCTGCCGCTCTGTGAACCGACGGCGTGGGGACAGCCAGAGGACGCGGACCCATTCGCCCCCGGCACACGGCGGCTGCCGAGGCTGCCATCTTGTTCAAGCCCGGGCGACGTACCCACAGCAATGTGCAAAGCACCTGCGCAGAAGTGAAATTCAGCTTCTTACGCGATACCCGTGCAAACATGAATAAACCATTTGTCCTTCAGCATATGACAAATTTAACGGCTTCGAATTGGATTCATTTGCAGGTCAGGCCCAACTCCGGTAAGATCAGAGGTACACTTCAGGACCTACTTAAGATAACTCAGGCCCTGTCTGTCTGCTAATGATGGCGATGGTTATAAGGCAGGCCGTTTTCCGTCCCCATCCTGGCTTCCCTCCCCCTGGCGGACTCGGAGGCCCACTCTGCTCCATTACAGGATGATCGAGGGGCTCGTCCTGGGGCGTAGTGTTTGGCGAGATAGGCCCACTCTGCTCATCAGCGCAAACCGATAATTAGCACTCAGTTCCACCCCTTAATGATCATTGCCGCTAATGCTAATTACGCCGCGGCTCCACCTCAGCTGTCGTTAGTGCTAAACCGATAATTACGCAACGGCGTCGTCCCATGGCTGCCGACCCCCACCGCCAACCATTTCATTCCCCCGAAAAAACACCCATCTTTGATGATATCTCTTTTCAATATGGCCGTCGGTGATAGTAGCGCGTCTTTAGCCTGTAAAAAAAAAAAGAAAAAAAGCCTCCCACCACCACCACCAACCGGCTCACCAGCTTTTGACAAGCTCATTTGTTGTTTTGAAAATCATGCCCCCTAATGCTCTTCATTTTATTTACTGATTACTGGCAGCAAATAACACTCCACACTTAATATCCCTCTTGAGTGATTATGGTGGAAATGGGGATCACTCCAGCGCCTGCACAGTCTGTAAGCATTTAGATAGAAATACTTTGTGCAAAGCTGACATGATTCTCTGCTGGATCGAGTAGACTAGTCATATTAGTTTTGTATTTGACATTAATCTGGGGCGTCGTTAGTGAATGACTGTGAACAAATTAAAGCTCCTCCCCAGTGCCGTAAGCTTAGGTCTGCTAATATAATAGCGGCAGCTAGGTGGGTTGAGGGATAGTGATAATCTGGGTGCAACATTGATGTGTGATGTTGTGCGAGCTTTTTGGTTCCTTTTTTCTTTTTTAAACCTGAAGTTTCTTAGCTTCGTTTGCCTCCTGCTTATTGAAAATGAATGCTCACCGCATTTAAATCCTGCTCAAACCAAAACTGGAAATAAATACAGATTAAATACACCCAAATCTCGGAAAGATGTTGTCTCATCGGATTCTTATTCTCGATGCCAGAGAACGAGATTTATAGTTCGCACATTATCTATAACATATTGCAGGATAGAAATGTAAACACCCTGAATCGTTTCCGCGCCTGTCAGAGAATTTTAGGCTCACTCTGTGTTGGTTGGTTGCGTTCGGCTTAACAATATGCACAAATTAAGTAGGTTTGACCCACTTTTTCTGCCAACACAGTTTACAGTACTTCGTGTAAAACAGCATATCAAAAGGCAGATTTTCAAATGGAACATCTTTTAGGATAAACACACGCAGGCACCCATCAGATGTAGGATTTCACCTGGCCGTCACGATCCGCACTGTGTGAACGCTTCACATTTCTGTCACCTAGGTGCTCCTGCATCACCACTCTGTCCACGAGATCAGCTACATCGCCAAGGACACCAGGGACCACCGGGCCTTTGGTTATGTCTGTGGGAAGGAGGGCCACCACAGGTTTGTGGCCATCAAGACTTCACAGTCGGTGAGTGAACTCTGCGTCTGCTTGGAATCATTCCGAAGTCTCTGGAGGCAACTCTACATCAAGTCTCATATCCCCTGAATGCATAAGAAACGAGCACAAAAGATGCACGTCATTATAAGTCTATTCATGTGGTGTATTAAATGATCATGGTCATTTTTAAGCAGTTTTAAAGTAACAATGTTTTTACACGGCTCAGACGAAATCTTTTTATTTCAGAAACCAATCTTCTTTTGGTGAACATTTCAAACTTTGTTAGTTTTTGATGTCACGTCTCGTATAGAATTAAAGCACAAATTACATACATACGGTTTTACATTTTTTAAGAGTCATGCAAAAGGTTTTCTACACGTACATTCACTCTTTTTGCAACTTTAAATGTTCCCCTTATTCTCCCTTCTTTTCTGTCCCTTTCTCACATCCAGGCGGAGCCTCTCATCATTGACCTGCGCGACCTTTTCACGCTCATCTACGACATAAAACAGCGGGAGGAGATGGAGAAGAAGGCTCAGAAGGACAAACAGTGTGAACAGGCAGTTTACCAGGTAGGACTCCCTGAGCCCTTTCTTCTCCCCCCCCCACACACACACACTTTCATGTCCCATTTGGAGTGGAGATCGCAGGTTATGAGGCAACCAGCCATGTAGTCACACAACAGAAATTTTCAACAGAAATTCAAGCTTCCTCCGAAGTGCATCGTAAACTTTGTTTCATCTGATCTACTGGTCCCTGTGATGAATACCTGAATGTTGTGGAAGTGCAGCAGGTTTGCTATTTTTCAATGCTGACAATGCTCTGTCCTGCTTTTGTTAATGAGACGTAAAATGACTCAAATGTACTGCTCGGAAAACATGTGTCATCTGCCCTCTGTCCCAAACCCACACAGACCATCCTGGAGGACGAAGTGGATGACCCCGTTTATCAGGTAGGTCCATCGGCACACAGAGAGAGCAAAGCAACAAACCGCTGCTCTTCTAGCTTCACTGGCGCTGTATTCACTCTTAAAGCTTGGGATAATGAAAACAACATTTCATCCTTTGGATTCAAATGATATTCTTCCGTCACTAATGTGCTTGAATTGATGATTCATGATATTCCACCATTCCAATAATTGACACAGTAGAGCATCCTAGTGGACCGTTTTGTTCAACCATTCAACTCCCATTTGCCAGTGCAGTGTTGTGAAACCATCTTTTTTGAGTTCATCCGTGTCGATGTTCTGATTTCTTCCAAAGATATGCCCCCACCCTGGACTGGTTGTTACCCCTCTCTTTTTTGCCCTGTGCATTTATTTGGCTGAACATGATTTTTTTCCCCTCTGTGTTTGCTCACACTGAATACAGACAACGCTAACTCTTACTCTGAATGCTATGTTCAGTAGTACATCCAACCACCTCCCAGACCATCATCTCTGTTCTTCGCTCTAGCTTGAAGTGTGTTTTGCATAAAGCCATTCCATTTGCAGTTTTCAGTTTATGTTGATCTTGGTTGACAAAACTCCAGGCTGTGGCCAGAGTCTGAAAAGGAAACAATGGGACATTTTGGGAAATGTGCTGAATCACTTTCTTTCTGAGAGTTAAATGCGAGGATCAATTCAGTTTTCATGTCTCTATGTTAAACTTGTAAATGGGCCAGAAGGCAAGTTAGATTATCTGGGCAAAAATGATAATGTGTTGTTATAGTGGGGATCATGTGCATTACTGTATATTTTTCTTGGATGGGACCACTGACCTTTTTGGGTCACCACTGTTGGCTGCCAAGAAATAAACCAACACAAGCCGAGCTACCTATCTGCTTGCATATCTTTAATAGTCACCACTCTGATTTGCCAAAGGTTACTCTCAGCAACTGAATCAGCATATGTCCCGAAATTCCAACCTTTTTTTTTTTTTTTTTTTTTTAATTTGACGACTTTTGAGACTTCAGTCGTGGATCTCAAGCCAATGACCTCCGGGTCTATTTTTCTCTCAAAGAGGTGGAGATACACATGGCTGATGTTTGATGGGGACCTCTAGCTAAGACCTCCAGATTGCCTTGAACTACTGCCTGACCTATTATACTTGTGCTCTTTCCTCTTCACCCCACTCTTTTTCGTGCTCTCCTCATCATCCCATTTTTCTTTCATCCACTCACTATATATACGCCTGATCCCATTTACTTCCTCTCGTGACGCCATCCTCGCTCCCCTCTGCTTTCCTTTATCCTCACCATGCATCACTTCTGTGTTGTTTCTCTCTTTTCTATATGCCAACCTCTCTTTCTGTGTCTCTGTGTTTGCTCATCTCATTACTCCCTGTACCTCTACTACTTGCCCACTACTTCTGTTTTGTAGTACATAGTGTTTGAGGCTGGACACGAACCCCTCCGTGGCCCCCAGTCAGAGGAGAGCGTTTATCAGGTACAAAGACAAGAATTGCCCCTTTTTCCTCCCTCTTGATACCCTGTGGTAGATGATAATAGTAATATCACTAACAATTGTACCCTTTTAAAATAAGTTAAGTTCGGCTTGTTTTGGGAATGCAGAAGTAGATCAACCTAGGGTTTCAGGTTTGATGTAGCTCTATCCTGTAGCGTCATTATAATAATAAGTCATGTTATGCCAATGTAACACTTCTGGTAAGCAGCAGTTCATGTTGAAAGCGCAGTGACTTAATACATTGGTGGTGCAGAGTTAATACAATTAAACGTTAAACAGAGATGACATCCATGAAACTATTAACGATCACTGAATTAGATGCAAATATTCCCAGTGGTTTATTCCTGCTTTTGGGGACAATTTGAATCCAGCACAGGAATGGTCAGAACATCTTAGAAATTGTAACTTCAAAGGTGCGAACAAATAAAAAGGCATCATCTTATTGTTTTAGATTCTTATGTAGAGTCTAAAGTTGATATAACAGAGTCAAGGTCAGGTTGAGCCTGAGTATTTTAACCAACGTCTGTTTACCAGGCTCCTTCGATATATCCAACACTTTGACCTTTTGATTTTAGACCATGTGAAGGACCGGCACGAGGGACCTGTCGTGTGATTTAATCCTACCACCCCCCTCCCTTTCTTCCCTCTCCTCCTACTAGTCTTTTTTAGCCTTCCTCTGTCTTGCATTCCTCAGAAGATGAAAGATTCAGAGAAGGAGATTAATCACTCGCCATGCCATTTGATCTCAGAATGAAACAAGATCAATAGAGTTGGGCAAAACGTAACTGAAAGCTAACCAGTCAAGGGAGCGATAGGAGAGAAAGGCAGTGAGGTTAAGAGCAACAGATAGGTTGGATAAATGTGGAAGAAATATATGAAGAAAGACAGAGCCGAGGCATCTTCCTATTGTCCTATAAACCAGTTGAGACATACTGTTGCAGAATAACAATGGGCTCTCTTAATACTCAAAGAGCCAGTATTGTTTGCAATCAATATGGATTTAAGTAGAATTGATTCAACTGCAAAACTATGGAATTTGCCTAACCCCATTACACTGAAAGAATAAATGACATGTAAAAAAATAAATAAACAAAAACTCCTATAGAAACGCTTTTTCTATTTCAAAAGACATGTTTCCGCTCTTGTAGGCTCCTCTTTTAAATACCCAGCCTGTGGCGAAAAAAAAAGAAGAAGGTGTTGCTCTGTATCTTACATCTGAATCGACCTCCAATCCAATGCAGGTCCCATCCAGTCAGCAGAAGGAAGGGATCTATGATGTCCCAAAACGCCATTTCATGACTGTAGGTGTTTTTTATTTTCTATTATTTGTTTCTTATCCCCTTCTACATGCAAACCTCTCTTTAAGGTCCTCTGGAAATAAGTGCACGATGCCCCTTTTAACATTCTACATTCGTATATACAGCCAATAGGCTCCAAAACTTAACCACGCCAAGGACGAGTCGGGTGGGGGGGGGGCGGACGATGATGAAAACAAATAACAAATATCAAATATACACTCGGTCACGCAGAGTCTTCCTGAAGAGATAACTGATTGTGCGACCAAGATCAGTCAGCAATTTCACAGAATATTAGGGAGGCGGGCCTTGTATCCAAAATCCAATCCTGTGCAGAATGTGATGCACGCTGTGGCCAGACAGAATCAGTGTGTTGGTCCCATTTGACAGCAAAAGTCTAAACAGAGGGGTGGATGCTCTGCCGTCCTCAGAGGATCAGGTCGAGAGGTTTGTAGGTGAGGGGTTGTTGGGTCGAGCTGCATGCGGTGAAGTCACAGCTACGTGCGATCAAGGCCACAAACAATCTGCTGTCCCGAATGAATAGCCATACACTTCTCCTGTGAATTGGTTTTGATCAGAACAAAAGCCTTTTTTGATTTTTTCCCCCCGCTGTCGTCAAAGTGTGCATATATTGCATCTCATTTGGGGAAGCTTTTAGGAGTTCTTCACCTCCATGCCGTGGCCACACTTGTGCTTCTCTCGCACCGCTTCCAAAACAAAACATTTATTCAAGCCAACGTCGCCAGCACATTCACCCACAGACAAATCAAACCCACGCAACTTCCGAAAACATCGCTAGCAAACTGCGCCTCTGCTCTTCACCGTTTGTGTGTTTGTTGCTCAGCATATCAAACAGATAAACTGTCCCCTCACTATCTCGCCCAGACAGCCCATGTCAGTATAAGTAGCAGTGCTTCCATATCTCAGAGTGTTACTGCTTGTCTGTTCATTCAGTTGGAGCTTTTTGAGAGCCTCAAACTCCCTGGATGTGTATCCGTGCCTGCGGGGAGACACCTCTGTGTACAATGTTGACCTTTTTTTTTTTTTTTTAATTCTGACTCATTCTGTGCCCCCTCAATGGTCCCAAAGTACTGTGTGATCCTTTATGTCCTAGATTATCCGAGGAAGACATAAATGCCCGGTTTACGCACACAACACCGATTGCTGTGATTCTTCCCGATTCTTTTTTTTCTTCTCTTTTGTCGTGTGTGTTTGCGTTTGTGTCGGTTTATTTATTGCATGCAAATCCTGTGTGTTCCGTGTGTTTCTGTTGCTTTTACTGTGATCCATTGTCTGCTTTTGCACGGCCCCAGAGACATTTCATGCAACTGAGCCATCCCATAGTCTCTTTCAGAGCTGCGTCCCCTCTCCTCTTAAGTAGTGTGGGCGGCTCTCAGAGGGGACTAGAGTAGGGGTCACGTCTGCCAATAGGGTGAGGTGGCCTCATTGTCTCGGTTGGGTGGTTCCAGGAGCGTCTTCTTTTCATTCATTTGATGGAATAAACACACTCCCCTGTATATGCGTCTGCTCCCAGAGTAGAACCAGCCTGATAAAGAGGCCATGGCTCTTACGGGCGCCCCTCTTGATTGGCAGACATTAGAATATCTAATCAGAGCCTGTTTTATAGGACTGAATAGCCTTTACCCTTTTAAATTATAGTGAGCCATGAAAGATTCATTTTAGATCCATTTTCTGATAATGAAACAAGGGGATAGTTGTTTCCTGCCATCCACAGCACAGACTGCTTTTGTGAATATATTTCACTCCCCACACCGACCCACCCTTGCAACCACCATACCCTATTTGGAGATTAATTCAAGGTTTCATAACTATGCAAATGTCATTGTGGTGATGTATCACTGGACTTTGTCTCTCTCTCTCTCTCTCTCTCTCTCTCTCTCTTTCTCCCCCCCATCCCCTGGTCTGATTCACAGAATATCAACCACTTTGATCTTTTCGGCGACATGTCCACTCCTCCCTCGGTGAGTACTACCTTCTTCGCAAAGTTTTCAAAGGCGACAGTAGTACAAGATAGGAGTATGTCCTTTATTTATACCTTTTTATTTGAACAGCAGCTAAATTAACGGCAGAAAAAAACGCTACATTTTCAGCACAGAAACCTTTTGGTGACTATGAGAGCGGTGACATTTGTGTGCATGTTTGTGGGTGTGTGTTTGTGTGTATGTACGTGTGTGTGGGCTTCGCCTCCCAGATGCCCCCATCTCCTGCCAACACACTGGACCCTAGCAGGAGCAGCCGCCAACAGCAACACGCTTCTGCTGAGATGTACGCCCCATTCAGTCCCACCTCTGTGCCGTCAGGTAGCTAAGCACACTGAAATGCCACATCTTTTACACGATGCAAAATATAAACTAAAATTGGGTGTTAACGTTTTTTTCCTTTTTGACTTTTCTTATGAAGCAAGTTTGGAAGTAAAACCAGTTGAATCCAATGGCTCTTTGGAAGACAGGAAAACAATGTAAAAACTTAATATGTGCTTTGGAAGTTGTTCAGCAAGAATTAAATGCGTTTGTATTATATAACTTAAGGGCTAAACCATTCCATGTGAGTTTTAATTTAAGAAATGGGTTCCAGAATAGCCCCCGGGCCACTTTGACGCTTGCCGCCTTTACTTGAATCATTTTACTCCTTTTCTTTAGGTTATATGACCATGGGCCCGGTGCAGGCAGCCCAGTGGGCCCAGCAGCCGTTTCCTGCTCAGACTCAAACGCTGGCCTTCCCCGTGCAGGGGCCCCTCCAGGTGGCTCAGGTCCTCCCCGGTGGTCAGCCGCTCATCTGGAGCCAGGCCAACATTTTCCCAGCCACTCAGCAGCAGTGGGCGGCCATGGCGGCCTACATGCCAGCCCAGACTGTGGGCGTGGGGGGGCACGCCATCCCGGCCGCCATGCTCCAAGGCCTGGTTCCCATTACCACCATGTGCCCCCAAGCCTGCGACCTTTCGGCCCCATCCTCGGCCATCACCAGCCCCCAGCACACGGCCGACCCCATCCTGCTCCAGAGGCAGCTGAGCTTGGGTAAGGAAGGACTTAACATTGGCTCGGACGCGGGAGAAGGCCCCTCTACGTCGGGAGCTGGGGCAGCAGGTGTGGGGCCTGGCACTGTGTCGGCAGGGGTGAGCAGGTGTGGGACCCCGGGCCTCATGAGTGTACCGGACACACTGGCCTGCAGTCAGCTGCTGTCACCGTCATCTGCTGCGACCCAGGAAGAGGAAGGGAGCAGCAGTGACCTCGATCTCTCCAGGATGACCTTGAGCCCAGGTACATCCACGTCACCGTCCACTGAATCTCGTAAGTGTTTTACCTCTTCTCTTCCCGCATAAACACACATAAAACGGACACTTGTGCCACTGAAAATCATAAAGCATTTAAAATGATTATCTAAAAGGATAGCAATGTCACAGTATACTGGGTTATGTCACAGTGGATGTGATGAAACACATTTATTAATTAGAATTATAATGTACTATTCCCAAGATTTATTGAAATATTTTGACTATAACTGTTGGATTGGTGGGTGTAAAAGTTGTGCAGATACATATGGTCCCCAGAGGAAGAATGGTGATACATTTGGAGATTCCCTGACCTTTCATCCAGTGCCAACAATTGGTCAAATGTTTCATTTAGTCAGTGAAATATCTAGTTTAACATTTTGTGCATGTTCATTATTCATCAGGGACTTTGACTTTGTCTAGTGGAGCCAGCAGGATGACATTTGTAATTTCAAATGTTAAACCTAAAAAAAACAAACATTTGGATTGCACACATTCTGCACAGGATTTTTTGGACTGTATGCTTTTTACAGCAAGTTTAAGGGCTAGTCTGTTCAGTAATTGGATTTATGTTAAAATACTTGCAGAAATGCAGAAAGGCATGCACAATAAAACATGAGGATGTTCAAGAAAGATCGAGATTTAAATCCATCACTTATCCAATCCAAATTCAAATCATTCATGTTAACAGCATGCTAAAAATATATAATCACAGGACTGCTTAGAAAGTAATCGTAAACATTCCCCAGTTGGAATAGCGTGCAAATCTCGGTGATGAAATGTAAATATATATACTGTATATATACTGTATATGCATTCGTTAAAAGGTTTTTATTGTATGTCGTCCCAGCATCCACTCCAGCCCCTCAGCAGAGCGGTTCTTCAGACTGCCCCCCATCACAGGCCAGTGACCCCCCCACAGATCACTCCCCTGTAGATCCGGAGGAAAACCCCAGCAACAGCAAGGAGGTACCACTGGTGAGCATAGTCTCCCACGGCCATTACGTTTCCTGGATTTGATTTAACAACAGACGTGCACATTGCTATAATCTATTATTGTCACATGGACGATGGGCTCTCAACCACATTGCATTTAATTACGTAGAGTAGATTTTTCCTGTGATTCATATGACGGTCTAAGATTGATTTTGAGATGAAATGTCGACGAAATTAAGCACGAAAGGTCAAAGATGATTCAAGTCTTTTGATAAGATCATATATGATAAGGTGAAAGTATGTTTCGAGATATTTATAGTTGCTTTAATTTAGCTTAACTTTTGGCTGATGCATTCGTTTATGGGCAATAGGGGAGAAAACGATTTACACTGATTTGAGTTTAATTAATATGTAACCTTCAAAATAGAGATCTTCAATCTCTCTCACTCTCCCTGCATCCCTCTCTCTCTCTTTCTCTCTCTCTGGCTTAGGGCTCTGATGTTGCAAAGTCGGAGTCTCCTGTGCTCAGTGGAGCTCCTGATCCCACGCAGGAAGACAGCTAGAGAACAAACCGAGTGGGTAATTCACAGTTCCCTCTTGCCTCACTCTCCAGACTATATTGTGGCAATTCTTTTAAGTCTTTTCCAGCCTGTTATTTTCATCTTCAGTGTCCCCTTTTCTCTCATCGTCTTCTGTCCCCTTTATGCGTTTCTTTATTTGCTTTATATTTTAATTCGAAAAAGAGTGTTTGGTTAGATTTCGTTTTTTTCCACGCTCATGCCCCTCTTCATCACCTAACTGAAGGCCAGGGAAGGCGCAATGTTGCCCCTCAGTGGTCAGATTTATAACTGCATCAATGCTGTTTGCTTTTTAGGGGACAGAAGCTTCCGGGGCCAAGAAAGAAGCTAATGAGCAAGAGTAAAAGAGAGATGAGTGACAGTGAACTTCAGCATCTCTCACAGCTGTATTGCACTGACTTACTTAAGGACATTTTTGTAGGTCTGTAATACGCTGGCTATCCCAGGATCTGCTTTCCTCCAGAGGCCACATACTGTACTGTACTCCTCAGCATGACAACTAGACTTTGGCTATATCGTCCAATCAAATAACCTATCAACCAGGAAGTGACCTTTTATCTTTGACCGAAACCTGCAACAGGAGGTGAGCGCCTCCTCCTGTAATGGATTTATATCTGTGAGGATAAAGGAAAAGGCCATGGTGATGATGCAAATTATTTTTTGGAAATGTTGAAGAAGAGCAGTGTCCTACTGTATGTGGTTGACCTTCAGTTTGTCAACTGCCACCAGCAAAGACTGTGCGTAGCGGATGGATTTGCCAAATGTTCTCATAGTGTCGCTCCCCCTCTTGTTCATTTGCATGAAGAGAGTTAACGTGGATCCAGCTGGCTCAGCTTTGAGCAAAACTGTCCTCTGCAGCTTCCTCCAAGGTCTGAAATAAATCAAAAAATAGGATTTTAGGACTTTTTCTTATTTTATAAGCTGTGAATTATTCGCTGATGCACCAAGTCAGTGAAGAAATTAAATGACTTGGAGTCATCGATATATAAACTAATTTGCCAAACTTCTATTTTGTAAATAAGAAACCTCCCATCCCCTATACCTGAGCCTCTGTGCCATAAGATTGCTCTCTGCCTCGTTCTCTCATGCAATGCCCTACCAGCACCACTATTTTTGATGTCTGGATATTTGTTTCGCTTTCGCAGCCTTTTTTTTTTATCTGAAAATGTCTTTGTTTCTGTTTGGTTGGTGAGATTTGAACTGTAAATACGTGTTACATGGTCATTGTAAAAAAAATGAAAGAATTTATGGGGTTGAAGCAAATTCCTACAACCCCTAAAAGGTTAAAGATAGGCGGCAGATTTTCCTGCATTTCTTTGTTTTTCGATACTCTACATTTACTAAGGTCACATTGTTTACAATTTCCTTCTCAAAATCATATCTCTTTTTGGTTTCTTGGATAACTGAGCAAAAATGATATGGCTTGAAAACCACAAGCGCAGAGACAGTACAATGCATTACTACGCCTTATCAGGTTTATTTTTTTGCCCACTTACTGCTCTTCTTGTCAGACCATTGTTGTTACAAAGCACTTGGCTTAAAGGTCTGCTCAACTGAGTCTGAATAGTCAAAAATAAAGGAAAGTATATAATATGAATAAAAAGAGATATCACTGGTAACTGCTAGACTTACAATAACAAATGGTAGCCTAACTGTACCCCCGCTCGTATAACAAAAAAAAAAGAAATAGTCCAAGATATTTTGTACATTTTATTTATGGAATTTAGAATTGTCATGAAAAAGCGAAAAGGGGGACTTTTCTACGTCTATGACCTCCCCATACACTGTACCAATGCCACTGTTCAGTCACAAATAAATTATCATGTGATTCCCACTTTTCTGTCTGCTTTTACTTTTCATTCTTTTCCCTGGTCCTTATCTTCCCTACAGAATCGGAATTATAACGTGTTTATTGGGCTGCTTACTATGCTAACTACTCTTCCTGTATTACTTAATTAATTACAGGCTACATGGTAGCACGGTTGGTAGTATTTCATGTCGTGTCATTGTGTCATGCTGTGCATTCCAAATCAAAGATGAACAAAGTTCAAAGGCCTCAAAGACACACACATGACTCAAATGATATGACCACACAAGCGTTGTTACAAACTGGGTTATGTTGCCCCCTCCTCCCCCATGTTTCATCACATAACTGCTTCTATCTGTGCCATATAAAAGTGAATGAAAGTGAATACAGGGGCTGTAATGCAGCTGCTGTAGAACCTTCTTGGTCCACCTAAAGTTGTGTGTACAGCCGAGTTGTGGGTCGGCAGTGTTGTGTATTCAGCTCCCCCTCTCAGTCTAACGACACCAGTGAGTTCATATCCTGGACAATATTGATCACGGTGTGTTTACACAGAGAGAGGGGCAGTGTTGTGTCCTCGTTTTGCTGTCAGGACACACAATCATGTCTTCTCTGGTGATACAGAGGAGTGCGTTTAATTTGCACTGCTGTCTGCTCCATGTTTCTTTGAGCTTGGTCCTTATAAGGTATGCCTTTTTTATTTGCCTGTTTAATATTACGGATTGTCTGTAGCCCTTTAACTTGACATAATTTGATTCAAAGACTATATTATGTAGTTTGACATATATTATCTCTGTTTAAAAGTGAATGATTTCAAACTGTATTTTCTCTGATTCAGGTCCACTAGAGATTTTATTTATTTTTTTATATAATCATCACAGTAAAGCTGCCGTCACAACAGCGAGCTGTGTGGAGCCCAGTGTTCGCGTAGCTCGGTCAGCTGGTGATCAGCTGGTTCATCCAGTGGACTGTCTTCTATCAGAGTGGACTGCATGGTCACGCTGTGACACCTGTCAGAAAAAAAGAGTAAGTATGGTGATGGTAGACAAACTTTCTGACCTTTGTAATTCTTCCTACTTTGACTGTATTGCCACTGTAACGCCCGAATTTCCCCTTGCGGGACAATAAAGGACTTTCAATTTCAATTTCAATTTCAAACAACTGCAGACAACGGAAACCTTACAGATACAATTACATGGCTCTCAATTTGTTTACCCATCAGAATGCCCCAGTTTTGGTCTGAAAATGATTTTTTAAACAAGAAATAAATTGCCCATAGCATGAGGGTCTGTGCTAGGGCATATAGGTGGAAGGTAGGATTTTTTTTCAAAGCCCTTGGACGGAGAATTTTGTATTCGACACCTTTGCTCTTGCGAGATATGTTGTTTAGTGAGGAAGTGATCTTTCCTGCCAGCAAAGGTCTCTGCTGCTGTACCCACTCAGTGCTCAATCTCATCCCCTCTACAAGGGCGGCAATTACTGACCTTGACATGAAAAAGTGAGAACCACTGATGTGATTTTGGCTGTTACAGTTCCCCTGGAGCAGTTTCTGGAGCGTCCGTGTGTGTGCGCGCGCGCGTGTGCGCGTGTCTCTCGGTGTGTCTCTGTTTCTGACTGTTGTATGTGTTTGTTCCTCCCAGTATCGCTACGCGAAGCTTGTCCAGCTGTCTCAGTTTGGAGGGGAGCCATGCTATTTCCATGACAGGGAGGAAGAGGCCTGCGATGTTTCGGCCCGCTACACCTGTAACAATATTCCTCTGTGTGAGGGCTTCCTCTGCAACCAAACAGGTATCTCCTAGACCCGTATAAATGTTTTAGGAGACCATAGAAGAAGAATTATGCAAATATATATAATATTCAGAAAAAGTTGATCTGATGGGAGCGAGTCATCTCTATTTCGGTGAGGAAACGTCTAACCACTTTACATTTAGGAGCGTTGTCCACCTTTTTTTTCTTTATAATACACTGATTTGCTTCCTTAGTAACAGTAAGATGAGAAGCAGTAAGATATACACAACAACTCGCTTAGCATACAACTGAAATCAGGGAAGAAATGTCGTTCCAATCGAACCGAAGCCCAATTACACTAAAATCAATTTGTCCATAGCCAAGAAATAATCTAACTTGTCACCTCACCAAATTCAGACGTTGCATTTTTTATTTATTTTTTAATCTGTACAAAAGGTGATGTGTAAAAACTTTTTTTTTTTGTCATCCAGCATAGAGGCGTAATAGTCACGCTCATCTTGTCATCTGGCCCTAAACCAAAGTGGATAAGTGTGTTTCTCTCCTCCTCTCCAGGTCGCTGTGTTCACAGAACTCTGCAGTGTAATGGAGAAGACGACTGCGGGGACATGTCAGATGAAGCTGGCTGTAAGAAGGTGCCCAAGCCCTGCAGGCAGGAGGCCGAGGAGTACTGGGGAATTGAAAACCTTGCCAAAGGGTGAGTTAGGCCCATCAGTCTACGATACGGTTGGGGCTATTTTGTTTTTGGCACTTTTTTATTTGTGTATCTACACATGATGTTCGTTTCAAGGCAGCGTGTTCATTGTTAATGTGAACTCTGCCCCTCAGAATCAACATCTTGAACAGCAACCTGGAGGGAGTGGTACTTGATAACAGATACTATGCTGGCAGCTGCTTGCCCCACTACATCCAGGATGTCAGATTCAGGAAGCCGTACAATTTACAACAGTACACTCTACAGGTGGGATTGCAAAACCGTTGTGTCGAATGACGACATTCTGAACAACAGTGTTCGATGTTGTTTACATTATATTGTTTTATAAATACAATCATGCTCATCGAGTACAAAAAAAAAGGCTATATGTTTCTTTCCCCGTATCCACAGACAAAAGGCTCGTACGATTTCAATGCGCAGGCTTTTGAGTCATACTCTGACTACATGGACTACACCATGAAGGAGCGTATGACCCAAACCATGGTTTCCTACGGCTTTGCCATTCCTGGCCTTTTTGAATTTGGCTACAACAACAATAAGGCCAAATACACCAAATCCATCCAGAAGATACGCCGTGCCTCGGGCAAGGTGGGATTTTTCTTTGAAGTTTTCTCAACTAGCAACTAGTTCACCAATTGTATTCCCTGAAAACTCAAATAAGAATTTGGCTTGTGACTTTTATGTTCCTGGAACATATCATGATAAATGAGAATGTAATTCCGGCCAGTCACTTGCCTCCAATTGCTTTCCTCCACAGACTAACAGTTTTATCAGGGCCAAAGTAGAACTGGAGTTGGCCCAGTATATGCTGAAGTCGGACGAGTTGATGCTTCACCCAGAGTTCTTGCAGCGCCTGCGCTCCCTACCACAGGCCTATGTTTATGGGGAATACAGACAGATATACAGAGATTACGGCACCCACTACATCACAGAGGCTGCCCTCGGAGGAGACTATGAGCACACCATCATTGTGAACAAGGAAAAGCTGGAGAAGACTGGTAATAGACAGTATTGGCTCTCCTAATTGGAGTCACAGAACATCATCAATCAAATCAAGATGATGGTGAAAACATTATTATAATGATTATTAATTAATACTAATATAAAATTATGATATGAACAATGATTTTGATTACAGGGTCTGCAATGACAGTGACATCTAAATCCTACCCTTGATACTGACTTCAACTTGTCTTGTGTTGCAACCTGATACACATACCTACATACACTCATCTTTTTCAGGGACCGTTTGAACTTGGATTTTCATTGTTCTAGATTATACTTTGGAAGACTTAAAGTCCTGCACGCAGTCGGGCCTTAAGATCGGGGCCAACATATTTGGTGTTTACGTGTCGGCGGGGTATCAAGGTGGATCCTGCAACGGCCTGTTGAACGAGATGGGAGGTGAGGTTTCGATGGTTTAGCGAATGCACACTCGTCAGGCACGTGAACTGACGCCTAAACACTGAAGTCATTGCGTCTATCTCCAGAGGACACGGCACTTGGCAGCACAGTGGAAGACTTCGTCGCTGTTGTACGGGGAGGCAGCAGCGAATCCATCACGGCGCTGGTGTCTAGAAAGCTTCCCGACCCACAGCTGATGAGGCTTTGGGGCGAGGGCGTGCGTTTCAACCCTGATTTCATTCGCACAACAGTAAGTTTGTTTTTTCTTTTTTTCCTTTCACTTAATCTTGTGATTTTGCTCTCCCGTCACTTTAATGTGTCTCCATCTCAGTGTTATAAAATGAACTATATAGTATATGATTTGGCTAATTGAGGCCGAGAAATGTGCAAAAGAATTGGTCAGTGGTCCGACTAGGGTTGGCAGAATATATAGAGGTTAAAGTAGCCCACCGGAAAACCAATCAACAGCAAGTCGGACAACAAACAACAGATCATGGAAATAACTGTGCCAAATACAACCAGGCACCCTTGGTCCAGCACAGTCAAGTGAGGCTTTCCAGTTTGGTCTGTCCAAATGAAAGTCACAATTTAAATAGCGGTAAGATCCCAATTTAATGATGTCACTTGTTTCTCATTAGACTCGGCCGTTGTATGAGCTGGTGACCTCCAGAGACTTCTCCCATGATGCCTCACTGAAAAGAAACCTCAAGAGAGCACTGTCAGAGTACGTGGCAGAGACCAGTTCATGCCGTTGCGCACCCTGCCACAACAATGGAGTGGCAGTATTGAAAGGTAACTCACAAGATATTATTGTATTATCAATATTATTGTTTGTGCTTTGACTACACTTATAGTTGGTTGCATATCTCTTATCTTTATCCAAATCTTAGGAAAGCTCACTACTACACTACTCTTTTCTTAAACCATGTTTACTTAATATCCCATTAAAAGTTCTGTTATTCTATCTTTTTTTTTCCATTCCTACTTTATTCTGCTTTAGTTTAATCCAGTTAGGATGACAGCGAGTCACCTCAGAAAGCTAATGGATAACTAAGTGCAACTGTGGTAATGATGATGGTAAAGGAAATATTGTCTTCCTCAACAGGAACAAGGTGTGATTGCGTGTGTCCTGTCGGTTACACTGGCCGGGGCTGTGAGATCACTCGGAGGCAAAAAGGTGAGAAGTACGGAGACCCCCAATAGAACAAAAAATAACAGCACACGGCAAGGTGTCCTTTTTCTTGCTATGAACTAAATCTGGTGAATCACTGACGTGATGAAAATCGAATCATCTCTGACAGATATAGCCATCGAGGGCAGTTGGAGCTGTTGGGGTGCATGGTCGTCCTGCAGTGCAAGAACAATGTCAAGGAGTCGACAGTGCAATAACCCAGCACCCAGCAGTGGAGGCCTGGCATGTGCAGGGCTGCAGCAAGAGTCTACTGAATGTTTTTAAAAACTGCCAACCTGATGCCAACACCCACATAAAGGGTATCTAATGAAAAACCAGACCTGGACTATCGTGTCTTTTCTTGATGATTGACTAAATCTGCTCTAGCAACCATCTTAGTTTCAACATTCTAACCTTCACATTGGTAGCCATTTCCAAGATGTCATGCTCATAAAAAACAACAATTCTGTAAAAAAAAAATGGCCTAAATAAAAAATACTGACAAATTCACAAAATCTGCTCAACACCTTTAATTTGAACTTTGTCGTTCGCACGCTAAACTCTGAAGGAGCTGTTTTCATTATTAAAAAGGACCATTGTACTCAGGGCCGTCTTGCCCTGGAATCAGGGGATTGACTTTAACAACGCAGAGTGTGAGAAGAAGAGCCCAGACAGGTTGCTCCGCCCCCATCAGGTGAGGGATTAGTACAGGCTCTCGCCCGAGTCTTCCTCCCTGATGTACAGGATGACCAGGCGCCCCAGCATGACCATGACCCATCAGTTTTGGTATCTGTAACATTAGAAGAGTTTTATATTCATCTTAAATAAAGAAAATGTTGTTGTGCTTTGACATACAGTGCTTTGATAGGGTTTCAACGTGAAAGGAGTCACAGGTAGCAGTTTCACTATCGAAGGCCTTTTTTCGTTCTAGCTCAGCGCACCCTTTGGTTGTGTTAACCTCAGCTGTTTTTCATCGCGCCACCTCACCTCTTCTGAGAGTCTCTTCACAGGCTTCTCCCTGGTAGCCGGACTTACAGATGCACTCACAGGAGGTACCCTTGAGGACGGGGATCCCATTGTGCCTGCAAGGGCCGCAGCGACAGGAGTCAAACTGCCGCAGGTACTCATCCCAGCCCCTCTGTAAGTTGGCCAGTCTCGCCCCTACGTGGTCCGCAGCGGTGCTGAGGCGCACTAACTCATAGATGGGCATGGTCTGATCCAAATGGGAGACAGGACAGAGACAGGGAGAACATAATGTGACAGTGAGTAAGAATTCATGCATCACTTTTTCGTATCTTTCTGTGCGGTATTATGTCACCTCGTATTCAATGAGTGTTGGGTTGTATTGCAGAGTTGCTCCCCAGTTCCTGTAGGTTTCTTGATTCCTGATCGCCAACAGGCCGCTGCTGCTGTGTGTGATTCCTCCCTTCACTAGGGTAACAATGTCCTCAATCACAACTGAACCAGAATCCCGATCTGTGTTAAAAAAAAAGAAGACAAAAACAAGCTCTCACTTGACTTCTGTTTTGTATGAAAATAAGAAAGTATTTAAACGTCTAAACTCTTAAGAGGACCTCAGATAGCGGGTGGCTATTATAGATAATTCTGTTTCTCATCGGTTACCCCTCTGTCTGACTTCTCACCTTGACTAAGCTTTCCCTTTTTTCTGCAATGATTCCCACCCAATCTGAGATCTACTGCTCCATATGCCCCGAGTGGATTGCTTAAACCAATAGAAGCGCCAATGCATCTACCAGCTTGTTCACCCTCGATTTCTGTAAGCGTTAGCAAAGACAATTAAACAAAGGTTACTTCACACACAACATTTCATTCATTATATTTTATAATATTGTATTTTATATACATTGCTGCACAAATCAGAAAGCCCACTGTACTTGATTCTGCCATGGAGTTTTTGTTTATGACCACAACATATTCAAGGGTTCCTCCCATCATTCCCTCTGTGACATAATGGGTGCCGAATGTGTTGAAGAAGCGGGAGTACGTCCCAAAATCATACTGTTCAGGGAGTTCCATGAGTGAAACATAGAAATCTTCATGAAGCATCAGCTTATTGGTTCTCATCTTGAAGTGGGCTGTTTGCACTTTGGACAAAAGCCTAACAAACCCCAGGTCCTGGAGACAATAGGCAAAAATATAAATAGTGGCAATAGTGAATCGTTTTTTAAATGTTCAAAATAGATTGATTAAAATGTGTTAGTCAGTAGTTTATACCTGTTTTTTATACTGTGTTATGTTCTTGAGAAACTCAGACTCATCACTTCCACTGACTCCCACTTGCACATAATAGATCCCGACTGTGACACCAGCATTAGAGGAGCTCATAGTTTTCCTCGCCATCAGCAGGCTCGCCATGTCATCGTAGTACTCGTGAGAGCCCTCTGACGTAGCTTGAGCCTGCAACAGATTTAATCTTATGTCACAATGTCTCTGTTCGAACGGTCCAGTTATTAATCTGCAAAAAGAAAGCGCCAAATTACCTCAAAACTATAGGTGTGAAAGTTGTAAGGTTTCCGGAAGTTTTTATTGTCCGCATTGTAGTGCAGGTTCTCGCAGACTGAGTCATAGGTGAATTTCCTCCATTCACCATTATAAATGTATTCACACATTCCTCCAAAATACTTTGGGTCAAGTACATGATCTACAAAGTCTCCCATCAAGACATTGTAGCTGCACAAAATATAATATTATATTAATATAATATTGTTTTATTTATTCATTATATCAGTCATTAAATGAATAAATAGTTAAACGAGTGAAAAATAACAATCGCAGCAAAGGCTCCCAAGTATTTACCCCTGAGTGCTGCGCTCAGTCCCGGGGATTGGTAAGAGGGTGGAACATTTGTCGTTTCTCAGGTTGATATTTTCACAGTCCTCTTCATCAGAAAAATCATCACAGTCTGACTCTCCATTACAGCGAAGAGACTGGCTTATGCAACGCCCTGGAAAGACACACTCATTAGCACATATGTGCTGTGTGGCCTCCCCATAAACACACCTCCTTCACCTGGAAGAGAATGTGCTGTCTGAGTGGTCACTCATGGGACGTGCCTGATTCTTTGCAGGTGAAGCTCTCGTCACAGTAATCTGGCACCAGACACTGTGCGGTCGCTGTAGGACATGACAGCCTCTCCCATAATGTTTGAGAGCACTCCGTGCCTCCAAACTTTGAGGGTTGCTCCATATATCGGAAACGGTACTACGACAGAGTTTTAAGTAAAAATGGGTTATCACAGAAACTCTCTCACTGTGTCTCTTCCATCAACAGTAGATTCATTTAGAAATTATTTGGCAGTAGGGAACATATTTTCCCGAAACATATATTTACAAGTTGTTCCAAAGATCCTAAATGAAAGCATGGAATATAAGTTTCATAATACAAACACAGGCCAGTTTTATTGACCTTGTCGGAGCAGACGTGCTGATTTAGGATCTTGTATTTGGAAAGAGTTCGCCGTTTTCATTTTGTACTTTTGAATAAATGATTTGTTTAATTTACAGCAAGAAGGCACCCTTACCTTTTTGTCTGTGCAGGAATTACAAGGAGTCCAAGATGACCAGCTCGCAAGATTGCAGTTGACAGGTGTCGGTCTGTTTACAGCTCTGGTCATCCTCGTCCTGTCCCCCCAAAAAGCTTTTATTAGCATCTCTGTTCCAGTTCCACTGACCCATGGAGCGTTGTATGTATTAAATCACAATTATCAAGATGTATTTCAGAGCCTATATAAAGTAGTGAAGCTAAGAATACTAGACCTGTTAGTAGTTGTCCATGGCCGCCTGGATGCTTCCACAGATGTACTGAAATTGATAAACAGATGCTGTACGCACATACCAAGGAGTAAATGAATAAATACGTCCATGCTGAAAAAAAAGCTATGCTTTGAAAATAAAATGTCCCATCACAAAACTGCTGCTGTGATCCTCTGGAGAGCTCTATCATTGCACTCTTGACCATCCACAGTGAATGATTGATCAAGAGTAAACACATGTTTTTCTCTTGCAACAGTTTGGGATATTTTTTCCTTTATAATCTATATTCCCCCCATTCCTCACCTACACAAACATCCCAGTTCACCCACAACATGCAGTCCCAGTACACAAACACCCAAAAACTCAGTTTCCCTCAAAAAGTACTTTAAGTGAGATGGTCCTCTTATATAAAGGCAAAGTGGATTACAACTATTACGTTTAGTATTAGTCTTATATGTAGTATTAGTAATAGTAGTAGTATTATGATTTTTTTTTAAGTAGTAGTTGTAGTAATAGTACGCGTGGCAGTATTACTAGTAGCCTAGTAGAATTTGTGGTGGTGCTTGTAGTCAGAGACGTTGCAAGGGGTCAGGCAAACTAGGCAAATTGCCTAGGGCCTCGAGCAAGAGGGAGCCCCCAAAGATGGCTGTTTACATTGGTCCACAGCAACCACAACCTAAATCCCACGTACATTTCTTGCCATGAAGCAGACACTTCAATGACACGTCGGGAACCCCCTTATAGAGGTCCCCGTGCTAATTGCGCGTTGTCAAAACACTTCGTTGTTATTTATTTTTTTATTTTTGCCTGGGGCCCCCAGCGCGTCTTGAGACACGCCTGGTTGTAGTACAACTAGTAGTGGTGGTAGCGGTACTGCTGGTAGTATCTAGCGACCCAGGAGCTGGCTGTCGACGCCTCTGGTTGGTCAAACCCACGTGCGCACCTTGGTCACGCCCCACTACACGCACGCGACGCAGGTGCTTCACAGCGGCGCTTTCAAATTAGTTTGGGTTAGCATCTTCCCCGAGACGGCTCTACGTACACTTCACTGTGGTTCCGCTACATGAAGTTGTCAAAGTAGCTGACAGCGTCGCGTCGGTCGGTCGGTGTGAAGTCCTGAACAGTGATGAACACGTCGAGCTACAATGGAAGAGGTAAAGCCCAACGAGTTTTCAGAGGAACGTTTAGCTGTTGGCCTTTGTCACCAGGTCCTGCGCTAGCTGACGTTTTAATACAGTGTGCTTTGGCTTTACTCGTTCACTGCCATACAGGGGCGCCGTCAGGCAGCGGCCTGGGGGTGCATGGCCACCCAGATATATTTGTCAGCCCACCAAATCACACATAGCCCCTCGCCAGTCGCATATGCGCGATTGTCTGTCTGATATTTTTGCCCTCGCTGCGGCCGCCGTCACCACACACACGGGAGCCTCGCTTCGCGCCTCCCAACCCCCCTCCCTCGCCAACACACACGGGAGCCTCGACTCGCACACCTCTCGCCACCGCACCCGGGTGCATCGCTTCGCGCGCACCCGTCAAAAGATATTCAATTTACAACTGGGGCAGAACATGGAGATCTGCAAATATGCACATGTAATAGCCTGATATGTCAATTCCCATTGAAAATGGCTTGAAGCAGTTATGCTTGTCAGAATTGCTGGTGCCTTGTTTTCTTGGTACCTGTTTCACATGTTGAAAATCTGATACTCAATTCTACATTATTATAAATATGGAGATTTTTTTTCAAATGTATTGCTGTACTTGTAAACATTCCCCATTGTATTTCAATGTCACTACCCTGCATAGTATTCTATCATACACTGCGGTGATTTTCGACCACTGTGCCTAGGCCCACTAGTGTGCCTTGAGAAAAAACATTGAAATACTGCACGTCCTTTGTGAGCATAGAGATGTCAGTATTCCTTGTTTGCGGTTACTGAAAAGCGATTGATATATTGTTATATGTACACTATATTCTCCCATCCCTCATTTCTCAATTTAGATTATTTATATTACATGTATGTATTATTTTATTATTATGTTGTAGCCATTTTTGTTGATGATTGTTTTGATTCACGATTCACTATTTTTAAGGAGGGTCCAATCAACTTCAAAGCTCTGAGGGCCAAGTTTCAGGAAGAGGCCCTTCTGGCTCAATCCAAAATCAGAAGACCCACTGTGGCAGAGAAACCCAAGCATGTTCCACCCCCTGGTGGTCATTGCAGCTCATTAGTAAGCAGTATTAGTATTGCCGTAGAAAACAAGACACCCGTGGTGCCCCGGGTCATCTTCAGAGATGGGTTGCGGGCTTCTGGAGGCAAGCGGCCAATTTCCTTTCCACCACATCTTCAACAGACTTCCCCCTCATCCCAGCTTGCTAATGGAGACAATACAACAAGGCAGTCCCTCAAAGAGCGTCACATGCCCCTGGTGCTTCCTGTCTTGCCTGCAAAAGAACAAACGTTAGAACCACCAGTCAGAAAGGCGCATAGACAGGAATCAGAGGCTGTAAGGGAAGTCCTGCCACACACTAAAATCAAGAAAAAGGGTTTGCTGCTTCCTTTCAAGTCAGCCAAAGCATCAAAAATCTGCGTAGAAAATGGAGAAGAGCCCACTTATGCTGATTTGACCATGAGACCCTCTAGTGCTCCTGGTGAGTTGCCCTCAGTGGAAAAACACCCCACAGAAGATGGTGTTTCCCTCCACAGTGACCAATCAGCGGTCGAGTGCCCCCTGTCAAGCCCAGACATTCCAATCACCCCCCCCTCCTCCGAGACAAGTGTTGACTCCGAAAGCAGAATCATTAGCACCTTGGAGAGGGCCAAGAAAAAGTTCTCATGCCGGCAGATGTTGATATCCACCAAACCCAAAAGCTTGTATTCCCCTGACTACACATCAAGAGACAAGGCGTTCCCTTTGCCACCAAAGAACAGTGAAAGTGTTGAGCCTGACCTCCCCATACCCCCACCAGTCTGTCTCCCACACCTGGCTTGTATTTCAGCCCGGCCTTTCTCCAAAGCCAGCAACTCTGCACGTAGTAGTAAGTAGAAAGAGTAATGTTTTTCTCACACATCAGAAACTTTTATCAACCCACACTGTTTATTCAGACATAATACTCATGCATATGCTATTTATACAGTATATATATATTTATTTTTTTAATGTTATATATTTTTTTCCTCAATGGCTAGAACCTGCATTGGCTAAGCCATTGGGCAAAGAGAAGGCAGAACTACCCCCTTTGAGGATGTGTCAACCTCATCCACAGTCTGCTCCTCCAAAGAAACCTCTACCTGACCTGAAGTCACTGAGACCACTGCCAGCAAAGCCCCCCAGGCCTCCATTAGTAGATCTTTGCCGGTACCGTCTGCCGACAGTCGATGGTACTGTGTGTGAGCTTATTTCAGTTTTTTACATTTTGTGGGCATTGAATGCAGGCTATTGATGTTGAAGTACTTTGCTTGGACATAATTGACTTTGTTTTAACCATACTGAAGTTATCATTATTTTCTATTTGTGTTAAATATGAGCATCATTTTGGTTTCTTTTTATAGAGGTGTCACCAGGTCTTAGCCAAGCACCAAGCGAAGATCCAGGGTCTGAGCTCCCGTCCACCTGCAATCCTGTGCTGTACGCTCCAGAGTTTCCCGATTTTGAGAGTTCAGAGATGGAAACGGCAGGGGAAGAAGCTGTTGATATTGCTGCTTTAGAATTGGAGGCTTTAGACTTCGTCAGCTCTCACCTTCCTGTAGCCGCCGAAATTGGGGCAGCAGATTTTGAGGCTTCCCAATTTGATCTGTCAGCGTGTGATACTGCAGAATCCTGTGTGAGCTCTATGATAGAAGATCTAAACATTGGCAGTCAAAACATAATACCCCTAGATCCAGCCAGCTTTCCTGAACCAATAAACCTCCCAGAGTTCCCAGAGTCTGCTGCATCAGAGTTGTGGTTTCAGAGTGATGAGGCCATCCTAGATCCTCTCCCTAACTCTCAAACGGATGGGGCTGCTCTAGGAGCTGCAAAGTGCCGCTCTGTCCCAGAGGAAACTGAGCTCTGTAACCATGCAAAGCTGACTGATGGCATTCAGCCACATCACAGGTGAGTTTTGTTGCAACCAGAATCAAAGTTTTCTTCATGTTTATTCACATCCCAATTTTGATTTTCTTCCTTCGTAGTGTGAATCCACCGGACACTTACTATGAAACATCTGATAATTTGTACGAGGATGTTGAAAACCTCAACAAACTAATCTTGGCCCAAAACTCTCGTAAACGTAAAGCGGGTCTGAAAAGTAAGAGTGAGTACTCGGTTTCACTCGAATTTTAAAACCCGCAGCAGACATTCTATTTGTAACTACAGTGATAACATTTTCTTTTTACAGATCCATATGCTGAAAACCACCCAATGGTAACTCATAATTGAAACAAATCTATGTTTATTATCATCTTTGAAAAAATAATTGGAGAACAGTAGAGGTTTATGGTCGAACACATTACAATGAATAAATAATGCACCATCTTTACAATTATCTTTGGTCAATTCAAAATTGTTTTTTTTTTCTAGAAGGAGGAGCCGGGTCTTCACATATGGCAGCGGAATCCATGGTATGTCTTTTTTTCCTTTTCTTTTTCTTTCCATTTTTATATCATTAACATTGATTTTTGCATGGTGGAAGGCCGCCTCTAATTGATTGTCTGTGGTAATCAAACTGCAGGGGCAGTGGATCAGGACAACATGCTCATTCGACCCATAATCATGTCCACAGGTATGCTAAACATGTCACCTGTCACTCACGGATCTTGTGATTGAAGACAAGCTGGTCAAACACCTGATCCCTCCGTTTTCACTCGAAGAGTGATTCGGTTACCTTACTGGCATATGGAGTTTATTTACATTTCAGATGGAAAATGTAGTCTCTATGAAAAATATACTCCCTTTTATTTGCCACTGAACGGTCTGATATATTTTCAGTAAAGAACACCAAAGCCCCAACACTGCTGACTATAAAGAACAGAAGAAGAGGGAGAAGCATCGAATGGAGAAGGAGAAAAAGGAGCAGAAAGAAAGAGAGAAGAAGGAAAATGAAATGAAAAAGAAGTTTAAGGTAAACCAGGAGTAGTGTTACCATGATGTTAATTACTTTTTCTATTCGGGCTGGATTTTCTTCGGTCCTCTTCTGTCGTGGTATCCGAGTTATACTCGTTAAAGGTAACCTGTTCAAAGCAATGATTTACATTGCGTTACCTTGATTAAAATAATGCTAAACTGACATAGCTCTGAAACCGGTGTAAACCACAGCCTTCCTCTTTGTGTGTTCATTTTCACTGTCAAGGTGACCGGTTTTGAGGAGCCCATGTACCACGCCAAGGTGATGGTGGCCAGTAAAGTCCGCAAGAATGACCTGCCTGTGAAGAGCGGCGACACCGTCAGCATCATCCGCACCACCAACTGCCCCAAAGGCAAATGGTTGGCTCGAGACGCTAACCACAAATGTGAGTCTTACGCATACAGTGTGCATTTTATATAAAAGGATTACTTTAGAAAAGAACTCTGTGATTATTTATGGATCTTGACGCGGGGGAACAAAAACAAACCCTTTTAGTGTTGATTTCAAGCTCGTCCACAGAAATGGGATTAGTCTCCTGTTTTTAGCATTTGCACCAACGTGTCTTATTAGTGTCTAACTGCTTTTGTTCTAGATGGTTATATTTCAGTCATGAATGTGGAGCTGAATATCAAGGAGATGCTTGAACTTGGGAAGAAGGCCCAAGCAGCAGGACGAGGGGGCAACCCAGAGGGAGACACCATCAGCATCGGGAGCAGGTACAGGTTGGATCACTCGTAAAAAAAGATCTCGGCGTTTGTTTCCTGCCTTTTGCGGGCACATCTGTGCGTATCACAATTCATTGTTGGTGTGCCTATGTTTTGCAGATCCTCCAGCCACCCTGTCCTAACAAGCAGCTGTAAGTGTCAATATTTAATTAAGGCATTCAAGGTGTGGCGGATAAATATGGGACAGATTCACTGATATAATGTATGGACTTGTTGACTGTGTACAGTGTCCTCAAACGAACCCATAGGATGGGTGTAAGTAACGTAACTCGTTGCCTGCTGTACAGTGATGCGTTTTATGATTGTAAAGGAATTCCATGTAGGCTGCTACCCTGGCAAACCTCTATCATCAGCAAGCACATTGTGTTTAATCAAACGAATGTGTTCTCCACAGTCACAGATGACAGCGAGGAGTGGGCCTGTGAAGATGAGACTCTCTCACCCTCCAATGAAAGCCAGTAAGACGGACAAGTAAACTGTGGCTTGTCTTTGCCTTTTCGATGCGTTTTGTAGGAGAACGACAGAAACCACATCAGAGCCGTTTGGAGTAATTCCCCCTAAAAGAGATGATTGCATTTTTGTGGTGTGCAATACACATAATTATATTTCTCTTTGCTTTCTTCAGTAGTTTCCCCCAGCAGGTTTCCTCCATGTCTGAAATGTGTAAGTAGTGGTTTAGAGGGAAATTTCTCTCTTTCTGTGGTTGCTTTGTTATGAAATATGGAAGACCGTAACATTTCTTTGATGTACACTGCAACCATGACATTTGCTCCCTCCCTTCTGTCTTCATGTCCTTGCACAACTCGCCCCCAACCCTTACCCAGCCTGCAGCCATGTCAGCGCCCAGCACACTCTGAGTGATGCCAACCTGGAGGACCTACACACGCAGTAAGTCTCGATGCACACAGGTGTCAAAGTCAGATATCCTAGTAGGTTTCTCTTGTCATCCCATATGCACATACAGGTACGTCTCAATAAATTACAATATTGAGGAAAAGTTCATTAATTTATGTATTCCAAGTTAAAAAAAAAAAAAAGGTGTATATTGTATATTATATAGATGCCTAACACACATAGTGAAATATTTCATATTTCAAGCCTTTTTTCCCTTTAAATGTTGATGATTTTGGCTTACAGCTAATGAAAACCCAAAATTCCAGTTCTCAAAAAATGTGAATATTCTGGAAAAAGTTCAATATTGTAGCTCCCGGTGTCCCGCTGTCAGCCAATTAACCCAAACTACCTGCAAAGGTTTCTTGAGGTTTTCAATGGTCTCTCTAACCTGACAGATGTTCAGACTACAGTCATTGACAAAAGGTCATTCCTAAAGGAGCTGGTTGCTCAGAGAGTGCCGTATCCAGACATATTCCAAGAAAGTTGAGTTGAAGGAGAAATTGTGGTAGGAAAAAGGTGAGCAAGCATCATGGATAGCATCCGCCCTGAGAGGATTGTGAAGCAAAGGGAATTTAAGAATTGTGGGGAGATTCCCCAGGAGTGGACTGGACTCGGTGCATCGAGAGCCACCACGCACAGACGTATCCAGGACATGTGCTCCCGTCATGCCACTCTTGAACCAGAGAAAACTTCAGAAGCGTCTTACCTGGTCCAAGGAGGCAAAGAACTGGACTGTTGCTCAGTGGTCCAAAGATGGTCCTGAGATGAAAGTAATTTTTGCATTTCATTTGGAAATCAGGACCCCAGAGTCTGGAGGAAGAGTGGAGGTGCTCAGAATCCAAGTAGCTTGAAGTCCAGTGGGAGGTTTCCACAGTCGTCCTGCAGGAATTCATGCAAAAAGAGCCCCGACCACGTATTTAATGCTTAAACATAAACAAAACTTTTCACTAGGCTGAACTTTCTGTTCTAGAAATATTTTTTTATTTGGTTTTATGGAATATTCAAATTTTCAAAAGAACAATTTTGTGTTTTCGTTACCTTGAGGCCATAATCATTCAAACTAAAAGACAAAAACGCTTGAAATAGTTCAGTTTGTGTGTGTGTGTGTAATGATCTATGAATTGAATTCCAGAAAGAAATTAACTTTTAGTTCTTGTTTAAAACAAAAAAAAAAACAAGACCGAACAAACGTTTCTCGTTTTAAAACCTTTAAGGACCAGACATGAAGCCCTGCAGAAACTAGCCATTTTCTTTCAACACAACAACGAGGAAATTGTTGACGTCACTGATGCAGCAACACCCACAAGGTACGGTATTTATTTTTTGCTTAACATGACACATTTTATGAAAG
This sequence comes from Colistium nudipinnis, assembly GCA_016785305.1. Lineage (NCBI taxonomy): Eukaryota > Metazoa > Chordata > Actinopteri > Pleuronectiformes > Rhombosoleidae > Colistium > Colistium nudipinnis. The sequence continues at coordinate 2,673,920 of JAFBJU010000528.1, read as the reverse complement.
TGATGCACCTAAGTCAACACATGCAGTACATGCATACCTTTTAGTAATAGAATTGTTTTCACTTTTTCCTTTCCATCCTGTGTATAGTCCTCAAAAGCCAAGTAAGTGTAAAGACATTATTATTATTATTGTTATTATTTAAATAATGTATGTTATATTTGTTATTTTCTTATTATAAATGATTTCTCTGACGGCACTGATGTCACCACCTCTGTCCCACTGGTAGTGGCGAAGCTTAAATGAAAGCAGTCACTTTAAGGACACTACAGTTGCACCTCTGGCTGGCATCTTGCCCATCATGGAAAATAAACCATGAGGGACTTCTGAGACTTTATCTGTTTCGAGTGACTTAAGGACATGTTGTTGGACATTCTGCAGGTACAGTAGTTCAGAGTTAATGTTACCTTTGTATCTGCTTTTCTTTGCTCAGATTTCTTGAATGCCGTTGAGGAGCCTCCATATCCGTAAGTGTTGGGTTTCCTTCTAATCAGAAAGTGCAGATTTGCTCCGTTTGGTCATTATTGTTTTAGCACAGCTTTCCAAGGAGCACACAGTCCTTGAGATTTCTCTGGCATCATGGTCATGAGCGGCGATGTCGTCTTTTCTGTTTTGTATCGCAGTGAACAGGAGGTTGACTTCACAGAGCTGGAACTCCTCCCTCCCCCACCACTGTACGCAGACACCTTGTGATTCCCACATATACACTGAAGACGGGGAATGACCGTCTGAATAAGTACAACCACGCACGTTTACTTTTGGGATTTGATGCTGTGAAGGAGATGGATGGATGAATGAATGATGAAGCTGCTCACGTGACTGTATTATAATCCAAATATCACCTATTTTGTTTGCCTTGTTTTGCACATCGACGCATTTTCACCTTTTGTTCTTCACCATTTCTTGTTTCCCAAGTTGCTGGGGGAAAAACAGAGCAAATGGTGCACAAATATAATTCATGCATTTGGTTCAAAGATCCATCACAAGTCGTCAACTGTTCATGTGCAAGTTCTTTGCATTTGGACTTTATTTTTTTGTGTGTGTGTGTGTGTTCCATATAATAAATATTCGACCTTGATTTGGGCTTTCAGTTACATTTTTATGACGTGCATACATGCATAATGCTAGAGCGGCCACATAGCTTATAGTGTAAGGTGAAACTATACGCTTGCATAACGTACACGTATCCCATCTCGATGCAGAGCGATGGAAGCCCTTTAAAAAAAAAAAAAATGGTTTTCTTCTCGCAGCTTTTCACATTGTACAGCATCTGCCCTGGAAATGGAAGTGAGGATTGAAGCTTAATACACTTTCACCATACTGTAAATCCTACAGGGCAAGACTAAATTATGTCGGTGGGTGGGAGGGGGGGGGGGCTACTGGGGGTGAGACCAGACGGAGGGGAAACGCAGCATTTGCTGCTAAACTAAAAGTCCCAAATATTTAAAACATACAGCTTGTGGCTGCAGACCTTTTTTTTTGGGGGGGGGGGAGAAAATCCCCTTTTATCTGCGGTCTTAGAGCTGGGTGGAATGTGCCCGGTTGTTGTTGTTGAGTCGGAGGTGAGTGTGGGAATGAGTCTACATGTGGCATTAATTGAAAGGGGGAGTCTCAGGAGGAGAATATTTAAAACATACAGCTTGTGGCTGCAGACCTTTTTTTTTGGGGGGGGGGGAGAAAATCCCCTTTTATCTGCGGTCTTAGAGCTGGGTGGAATGTGCCCGGTTGTTGTTGTTGAGTCGGAGGTGAGTGTGGGAATGAGTCAACATGTGGCATTAATTGAAAGGGGGAGTCTCAGGAGGAGGGGTTTTCTTGGAAGGACCCCCCCGAGGTGAGTGTGGGAATGAGTCAACATGTGGCATTAATTGAAAGGGGGAGTCTCAGGAGGAGGGGTTTTCTTGGAAGGCCCCCCCCCCCCCTTCCTCTCCTCCACCCCCGCACAGAGTAGTAAAAGATGACCAGAAGTGAGAGGGCAGCGCTATTGTTACTTTAGAAAGTTAGGAATCGGCGCAGCGACTCGGACCTACACGACCACTCCTCCATCGGGATCCACGTAGACCGCTTCGCTGCTAGCTGAAGTAGTTGGTTAGTTAGTTGGAGAAGAACCACGCGTGGCGACGCATTAACGTCCGAGTTGCGTTCTTTTTTTATATATATATATATTTACCTTTTACGTTGAAAACCCACCCCGAGACGTTTTAAATGCAACGCTGTCTGATCTATGAGAAGAGCATGGCAGCCGAGACGAGGAACGGCGGGACGTCGCTGAGCAACAATAACGGCAAAGACCACCGCAGGAGGAAGCTGCTGGTCGGCGTGGACCTCTTCTGTCTCTTCTTGGGTGAGTCCCTAAACACAACACATATCCCCCACGTGTGACCGTACCACTGTGGCTGTTTGTTTGTTTGTTTAAGTCCCCCCCCCATTGTTTCATTCAGAATCGTTAACTCTGATTAAGACTTGAGCTGCGTCTCTACTGTCCGCCTCAACTCTCATGTTGCATGACTTTGCCTTTTTTTTTTCTACGCGATTATATGAATTGCAAGTGGAAATGACAAGAATATTTCAATTGGAAGGAGAATCAACCTTCTTCTAACTTCAATCTAGCCAAAGAAGACTCCATTTAGAATATGGAGAAAAGATATTTCAGGATGATGATCATATTTTTTTATTAACACCCTTTGTTACCCAATCTATGCTCCCAGAGCAACAAGTGATGTCCCTTTAGTCCCTGTAGAATTGTGCTGTATGAACCTTTTACTTTTCTTTTTTTTTTCAACCACTGTGCCTACGAACAGTTGTGTGGCTTGAGAGATCATCAGTTATCCAATTTCACTGAATTGGTCCAAAAATATTAATTGATTACATGGAATCATTTCTAAACAGGCAGAGATTTCACACTGACTATAAACACGTCGAGAGAGAAAATTGTCATCCTATATACTGTATGAAGCCAAAAGGTAACATTTTTGGTTGGTGGTGTGCCCTGGGATTATTTTAATATTTTTAAAAAAAATAATGCCGTGCCTCGAAGAAGGTTGAAAAATACTGAGCTAGAGGACCTCTAATCCTCAGCCAAAAATCCTGGAATGGAGGAAACAATTTAATTAATGATCCCAGGAGGCATACTTTTCCTTGGTCTCCACCCATACCTGTAGTGTGTACCTCGGCAGTGGTTATATTTTCCAGAGAGGTTCACATTCCACACCAGCAGGAATTCTTCTGATCTCAACATCTGGCTGTGTGTGTAGGTGTAGGTGTGCGGGCGTGCGTGTGTATAATTCATAATTAAGGGAAGTGGTGACAGGGTCGGACCTGGGTGAGTGTGTGTTCATCAGCGAAGGTCCTGTGATGTTCAACAGCTGCAGACGTTGGTTAAGGGTTAAGGTTGTTATTGCAGGTGAAACATTCTTTCCCACTCAAGTCCTCTGACACGTTTGCCCCTCTCTCTGGGGATTAAACATTTGACCGTCACTCATTTTACTTGTTTATTATCACCGCTCTATATGTCTCCCATATTGTTTTTCTGTGAAACATTAGCGTCGGTTCATGATCACAAGCCGCGAAGCAGCGTTCATCTATGAAGCAGCGGTTTGACTATTAAAAAATAAATAAAAAATCCTCAAGTCAATCTGGACTTTCTGACCATTTATATTTACTGAAATAAACTGTATATATTTATATTTCAATTTAGTTTTTGACTCTGTGGAGGGTAAATCCCCCATGGTGGGCTCTGTTTGTATCTAGTTGTTCCCACAGAAGAACTTGTTAACAAACGACAAGTGTTTTACTGACAAAACACAGGCTTTAAACGGGACCCACAGAGAGGAAATGGTGGGTCAGTACTCGTAATCGCCTCCCACTGTTTACAGATTTTGTATTGCTGTGACCCCAGATATTTCTCTCCTGCTTTCTTATGCACATGAACCACATCCGTTCACTGTCATCCCAGAAACCCACACCTTCAGGGCCAGTAAACGCAACACTTGTCAGTTTCAGAGGCGATTGGAACCAAGTGTGGTTGAATGAAGCTAAGGAAAAATCAGGGGCCAGTTTTAGATGTTATATATTTTTTTTTATTACTTTTTCATCAACCCTTGTTGAGGTAATCGGGTCCAGTTTACATTAAGCCGTAACAGGGGGCTTTCATATCTACCATCTAATCTGCCCTTTTTTTCGCATGCTTTTGCCCTGGCTCCGTACTAAGTAGGGGCTGGTTAATCTGCAACACCGCCACCTACATTTTCCAGTTTTGTGAACGTGGATTATGGCGAAACAGAAAATCTATCAGGGTAAGCAGGGTTTACTGAGTTGTTTAGGGTTTGGTTCCTAATGTGTGAGTGGTGCTTAGTTGATATTTATTGCCCCTCTAAAACAAGTGCTGCCCAGTTGAACAATCTTTTTTGGCCCCAAGTTGTTGCCGCGTGTGAAAGGGTTGCATCACAGACACTTAAAAATGCTACTGGGACATCCTCCAGATTGGAGGAATGCTTTGTAGTTTTGTCATATTGTAAAATGATTGAAATAAACATTTGGACGCATACAAATATGTTATCATCTCTTTTAATTTCATGTTTTAAATTCTTTATGTATTTGCTGAAGTTGTGGCATTTCAACAGGAATAGATTTGATCCGGAATGTGAACTGTAAACCACCTTGCGTCTAAGACCTACTCCTCTGAAGAAATATGAATGATAGAAGCTAAAGATAAGCAACCCTTGTGGCCTCTAGCCTTTCAATGCACATGCAATTTTATTTGACCCTGGCAGCAGGCAGACTAGGGTCCTCTTTTTAGATGAAACTATGAACTCCGTTTCCCAGCAGACAGGCGGGCAGGGAGCAGGTTGTGTGGGGGCTGCTCTGAGTAAAAACAACTGCGTCTGTGTATACACCACAACTACCTCAGACATGTATACATTTCTACGCCAGACAGTGAGAGATCCCTGCGAGTGGAAAATGTGCGTCTGCTTATTTGAACAGTCACACTCGGTGTTTTGGCGAGCGCCTTGAAAATATGGTGGGGCTTTTTTAATTCAGCGTGAGGGTTATACGTTGATTCTAGTTTCCACAAACTGCAGCTACATGGAACTGCCAGAGCTGGACGGAGAGAAAGGCCAAACAGACGAGTGTAGGAAATTCTAACCAGTGGGTCTCAATAGTAAGTCTTCTACCATATTTTCATTTGCTCAGCTGTGTGCTGAAAAAGTCATTTACTGTGTTTGCTTATTTTCACTTACGACTCCCCTGATTCCTCATTAAGGAAAACGGCGTCACGGCAATTCCGGATAAAAAGACACCTGATGTTTACATTTGTAGCCGTAAACTCTGAGAGGACCCGCTCCGGCTGTTGTGTTTGTTTTATGTTGAGCTAATGAGAAAGACATACCCTCACTTGCTGACTTGGTGTTGTCATTGGCAGGACAACATTCAGAGGCAGGAAGGGAGGAAAAGGGGTTGGAGGGGGGAAAATACCAAGATGCAATGCTGATACTGCAATGTTCAGAGGGATGGATGGGGTCGGAGGAGGGGCAAGACGAGAGCAACTCTGCTGAATGTCTGGAAGACGAGACCGGACAGTGTCTCTTTGTGTTCCTTCCGTCTGTGTAGTCAGCTGTTTGAGGCACTTGACCTCTGACGGGCTCCTTTTAATCTGTGGACACTTGATTTCATCAGTCCATTCTTCCACCCCTCAGTGTCTCGGCCTCCGCCCTCTCTGCCTCCGACCTTTTGGTTGGTATTAGGTCTGTAGTATGTGTTAAGGGGGGCTTTATTGGGGGCATTAAGGACTCAGGGTTTTTTGAATGCTTCACATCCAACTCTTTCACCCCTGTGTGCCTTTGTTTTCCTCGCGATTGCTTTATTTCAGCAATCTGCACAGCCTTTTCTAAGCCCCCTGTAAGGCCTCCGTAGGTCTATCCGTGGCCAGGCCAAGCTCACTAAAGGATAAGGACAATAAGGACTTTTAAGTACAGTATATTTGTACTGCTAGGCAACTGGGAGTCCAATCCACTCATTCTTCTGCCACCAGAGTTGCTTGGGAGCCGACTTTAGCTCCATCCTGGTGTTTGTTTTAAGAGAGAGAATGAAAACCAGGAAGTTAATCGTGTGAATCCCACTGAATGTGGAGGGAAGGCCGGCGTCCTGGAGTTCCCATCAAGCAGCAGAGCAGGGTCTGTAACGTGAGCTCAACCCAGCTGGACCTTCAAAGGCCACTCGACTGTTTGTGTGTGTGTGTGTGTGTGTGTGTGTGGATGTGGATGTTGAGGGGCTCAGCAGCAAAATTAAATCTGTGTTGACATGCGGTTTGAAAAATCATACCCCCCGCCCCCGCCCCCCGCCATCACCTTCATCCTGCGTCCAGCAGTCCTCAGCACTAACCTCTGCACCCCAGTGATTTTGAGCAGTTTGAGAGACCGCCAGACAGAGGAAGCGAGCGTGTGTGAGCTAGAGCGCTGATGTTTGCTTTTCCTTGTATTGGCGGGTTGCACACTTATCCAAAGGGTGACTTGAAAGCGCCGGCGTCAAGTCCAACGCCGCTTTGATGTGATCCAAAATTCTGGAGGCATCTCCTGGGTACCACGAACACACTTCAAATTTCAAAGTCCTCCATTGAAGCCTTTGGTAAACGGGGGGAAGGGGGGGGTATGCTGTCCTTTCTGGCTTGCGACTGAGTTACACCCACTCTATGTTTGTTGTTTGGACATAAATAAGATCTTTTCGGCACTTAAAGCGGTGAAGCACACTAAATTGATCAGACGCCCCCCTTCCCCCCCAAGGCATCTTAGTGGCCCTTTTTGAGTGCACTTGAAAGCCTCGGCAGGAAAGGGAGACTCTGATGTTTTTTTTTGTTGTTTTTTTTTTTAATGCACTGCAGCAATGTTTTCTTTTTTTTCTGGAACGTGACAAATCCAGACATTTTGCATCTCAGACTGTTTTGATATCTGTTGATGCTAGCATGAAACGTTAAACCGAAAGTTAAAAACCATTGGCATTGATTTTAGCATTTATACCAACTGAATGTATTTTGTTTATTTGAACACTCTTGATGACAACCTCCCAGTGAGTTTAGAAAAACGGAATGGAAAACCTTAATTCCTGTGTGTGGGGAGTTTTTACATCGGTTTGTTTTTGCTACCGTTTTCTGTTTTGCCTCTCCCTTCTGTGTTTGTCCTTTGTTTGCTTTCCTGTCGATATGGTCCACGGGTACAGCTGTCCGTTGTCTTTGGTTTTCGAGCCGCCTGTCAACATGTATATTTCCCACCACGCAGTGTTGCTTGTCGCCGTGTTTTTGCACAAATCTCCCTTCCCGCCGTACCGGAGAGGATTCTTCTGCAACGACGCCAGCATCCGGCTTCCCCATAAGAGCAGCACAGTGTCCACCACCATGCTCACGGCTGTGGGCGCCGCTGTGCCCGTGGCCTCAGTAAGTCCTGGTTGGGTGCAGCAGGGACAACAGGGGAGCAGGCGGGAGACACTCGATTCATACAGTGGTTGGCTTGGGACACCTTTAAAAAAAAAAAAGAAAAAAAAAAGACATGATTATTGACTGTGTCGCACTCAGTGATGCATACACATTCATGGGCACCCCTGAATTACCCGTAAATCATGGGTAGTTCTCCAAAGCTGATCTTTCGGTTGAGACTTGCCACGTGATTGTGACCATATTTAAATTTGAATTAAAAAAAAACGGCAGTCTGCAGACCTAAAAATATATTTGGAAGATGATCAGCAGTAAAGTAAAGCACGCATGATCAGGAGGTAGCCGGCTGTCTCGGACAGAGCCATCAAACCTGAATCCTGAACATAACTGGAGTCGTTTTTTTTTTTATTAGTCACAGGATATAGCCACAGAATGAATTGAGCCAGTCCCAGATGTTCCCCTGTGACCTCTTGCTTGTACCAGCGTAACCTGTGTAATTTGCGTATCATTAACCCAGCACCTCCATCTCTCTCTCTCTCTCTCTCTCCCACCCACCCACCCACCCACCCCCTCCCTCCACTCTCTCTCTCTCTCTCTCTCTCTGTGCTGCTCACTGCTTCCTCACACTAGCTGGCCTGCCTTTCTTGGTCATTGAGACCAGCGCTGTTCAGCCCTACCGTAGAGGGTTTTACTGCGATGACGAGTCCATCAAGTACCCGGCCAAAAATGGGGACACCATTAGCGACGGCGTGCTTAGCGCTGCTGGCATTCTTATCACCATCCTCTCTGTAAGTCACCTCACTTTGATCACTAATGCCATCCTCCGCTCTTGTGCCTTCACCCTTTCTGTCACCACCCACTGACACTTCAGACTGACTGGAGACCAAGTCTCTATCCTGAGTGCTTTGTAGTAATTCATGGACACTCCAATATGGCCTGTAAATTGTTTGATTGAAAATGATGCACGATGAAGATATTTATACAAATGTAATAATGGTGATGATATAGATGTTTGTTTAAATAACTACAGTAATTACACCTTTTTTCCCCTGTTCTTTTTTCCATCCAAACCACGTGCACTACCGCAGCACTCAAGCTCCGAGAAATACATTTGTACGCTACACACCAGAGGGATTTTATCTGACATTTAATGCACTGTGTGTATAAACTGAGATTATCCTACGTGATACCTCGCCATACCTGTATTATCAGCCCCGCCGATTGGCGGCAGCACATCCCAGATAAGACCAGTCAACAGGTTTTGTTCCGTTTTTTTTTTTCCTCTGGGGGCTTAAGATGTCTCGGCTGATATAACCACCTTTTACACAGCCTGTTCAGGGCGAGAATGCTGCGTCTTTATCCCGCCTAGCCATTCTGTGTTTCTCTATACTGGGTGGGGGTCCCCTTTATGGCAGGGGGTGGAGGAAGTTACAGAGACAAATCAATGTCGTTGGGAAGAGCAAAGATAACAACACTTCTTCACGGCAATAAGAAAAGGTGGTAAAGAGACACGAGAAGGTGTCGAATGAGGCGTTTCTTTGTCTCCTGGGAGAAAACAGTGAAGATGTGTCCAAAATCCATTCAACCATTATCCCATTCATTAAAAATAATTTATGTCATTATGCAACGGTTCAAATGTGGAACTTTAACTCACCGTCTACACCAGAGTGCTGTCCAACTAGAAATCACCTCAAACTCCACTTTAACTGGCTGTCGATCGAGCAACCACGTGTCAAACACTAAGTGGTGTCTCAATGTCGACAGATATTGGCACATCAACTACGTACTTGACAATGCCAAGTGATTGGGGATGCATTAGCAGCAGACTAGCAAATCTAGATTCCAGATCCATGCTTAATGCCTCGGTCACACTTAAAAAATAAATAAATAAATAAATCAGTGGCGCGATTGCTCTGTGGGGTTTCCCCAGCGCTGCCATTATGTGTCGGCTGGCAGATTTGACAGCACCTTGACTCATGGCATGGCTTCTCCATCAGCTCTCCCCTCCTGGAGAGCAGCCTACTCCTCTGGCTTCGGGCCACAGGGGTTTTCATGGTGAGAAGGAGTCCTGGCCCTGTGTAATTATGGTTGACGCAATGGTTGTTCGGTTAAATACTGTAATTGGTGAGGTGGAATTGTGGTGAAAGGCCCAAAACAAGGAGACTTTGCTATGTATCTGAGTTTCCCCCGCAGTAAAACGTGACTTTATGATCCACTGCCCCCTCCACACACACACCAAGAAACCCAAGAGGTGTCACATTTATTATAATTTATGCAGATCTATTTTCTTTTAGGAAAAAAAAAAACACTGGTGTGATTTTGGAAATACAAGACGTTTGACCTAAGCCAAAAAGTCAGCGTCTAGCCCCCGTGATTATGTCTGAGGTTTCAGTGTAACAGCGGCATTGCATTTATTCGTTCACATAGTTAAATCTTTCACACAGGGGCTACCAAATGGTTTTTTCTCCTCCCTTCCCTCTGTCCTGTGAAAGCAGCCGGCCTGTATCGAGCCGGCTCCAAAGGCCTGAATGGTGGAAACGACCTACTCTATCAGCTGGTTAAATCTCCTTAAGGGCTTTCCCCACTGGAGAGGGTGTTTAAAAAAAAAATATATATATATATAATAAGAATGTTTTGACTTATTCCTGTGCCTCTCGCAAGAATGTCTGATGAAACCAAGATACTAACATGAAAACAGCCAGACATCCCCTTGTGAAATTGGAGATGTTTTAGAGAGGGAGCTGGAGAGCTGGAAAACAAACGTGCCCCCGCTGTGTGCTCTGGTGGAGTCTGGCCACCAAAATCAGACACGTTGCCGAGCTCAGCATTTCTGCTGATTAGAACCAGCGGTGCCTACCCCCCACTCTCTCCCTCCTACTCCAGTCCTCGTTCCTCCTCTCACGGCCTCCTTCTCCTTCATTCTCTCCTCCTTTGCCTTCATCTCGTCCTCTTTTTTTGCTTTCTACCCTCCCTTTTTGTCACCGTGCCTTCCCTCCCTTCCCCCTGTAACTCCCCCACATTCTCTGCCTCACTCTTCTCCTTCGAGGCTGAATGACAACAGCGGAGAGGCGGGGGCAGGGGGGGCATGTTTGAGCTCCAACAGCTGTTCTGAGTTATGATTCTCCAACTCCTCCTAAGTGTGCCTCAGTCGTGGGTTTTAGACAGTGGTTTATTTACACACTTACAGAAAACTATACGTGGTGGACAGTTTGAGTCGCCTCCCACATCGCCTCACTGTTTTCTCCTAGAAGTAGAGTGACATAAACGCATATAACATCTTTTATTTAGATTAAAAGAAACCCACATCCCAGGAAATCACAGCTTTCCGTTTTTACTGACATTATAACATCTTGACCATGAAGTTCTTGGTCCCAAAGTGCCATCCCCACAGTCTTTTCCACTAAGACCACTAGAGCACTGTCCCTATGACATTATCATCAACCTGAAGGCTTATTTGACTCCTTTGCCTCACTAAGTCAATAATGCTATTCAACCTCGCATTAACAATGGACGATGTTCATGTTCATCAATGTAATGTAATTACAGTTATATTATATACTATATTATATCACATTATAAGCAACAAGGTGTCCGTTTTGTATTTAATTACTTAAACGTGGGCACCACACTTCCTAAAAAATTTAATTCCTCTGTCCAAGTTTGAAAGTGCTGTCCCAGTCTTCATAAAGGAACTTTGGCTAACCTCACCTACACCTTCTCACTGTGCACAGAGCGATGCAATACATGTACTTGGAAATTATTGTGAATGTTTTGACTGGTAACCGCTGACAACCGATATCACCATCACTTCTTTCCCTTCAGATCATCATTGGAGAAAGCTACAGGATCTACTTTCTGAATGAGGGATCCAAGTCTTTTGTGGGGAACCCCTACATTGCTGCTCTCTATAAGCAGGTCGGAGTGTTCATCTTCGGCTGTGCCATCAGTCAGTCTTTTACTGACATTGCCAAAGTGTCCGTAGGCCGCATGCGCCCACATTTCCTCGACGTGTGCAAACCGGACTTCGCCACCATCAACTGTTCCCTGGGCTACATCACCGACTACCAGTGTCAGGGGCCGGAGAGCAGAGTTCAAGAGGCCAGGTACACAAGTATTGAAGTGATTTTTTTTTTCTTCATGTATTGTTTAAAGATTATGATTTGACATTAAATGGTGATTGTAACCCCGCAGGAAGTCCTTCTTCTCTGGACATGCATCATTCTCAATGTACACCATGCTGTATCTGGTGGTAAGTTACCAAATATTTGTTATTATTAGTATAAATTGACACATATCTAGGTACTCACTATATAAACCCCAAACTATTTCTCTTTACCAGTTTTACCTGCAGTCCCGTTTCTCTTGGCATGGTGCCCGCCTGTTGCGCCCTTTAACCCAGTTCACCCTCATAATGATGTCTTTCTACACTGGCTTGTCCCGTGTCTCTGATCACAAGCACCACCCCACCGATGTGCTGGCTGGTTTTGTACAAGGAGCCCTGGTGGCCTACTGTATTGTAAGTGGTTCTATTATGTTTCATTTTCAGCTGTCTGTCTAAGATTTCAATTGAGTGAATCAATCATCTCACTCTCTCGTGTCGGTGTTATTTCCGCTTTGATTTTTTTTTAATACTCCCTTGTATACTTTATTGTTTCCCTTTCCAAATGACAGGTAGGAAAAAAAAGTGACAATGTTTTTTCTTCTTTCCCTTTCCACAGGTTTTCTTTGTATCAGACTTGTTCAAGCCCAAAGGCAGGCGTTCTGCCCAACTGCCAACTCCAGTGAAGAAGGAACTTGTTCCTCCAGCAGACATCAGAGAACGAAGCAACCATCTCATCATGGCATAGGGAAGACTGCAAACTGCCTGTATATAATCCTGACCTGTGCCATTCAAATCACTACTATAGCCACTGGTCTCTACTGGGTAAGTTAACCCCAACGGACTGGATAATGCAGACAAATATGGAACATCTCAATGAACGAGAGGACGCTACGGAAAAAAACTGTCAAGCCAGTAACAGTATGCTGTCTCAATGGAAATTTTCCATTTTCCTCAGTCTCACCAGACATTTTTAATGTGGAAAAGAGAACGGACCAGTGATATTTGTTGCTCTTCTCCTTTTGTGAAAGAGATCTGCCTCGTAGATTCTCCTCTGTAAAGGCCTCTCCATGGACTGAGGTCTGAAATGAAACCGAGCTGGGAAATGGCAGCTGTAAACTAAGCTCTATGAAGCCTCTGTGCCCTTGTCCCTCGGCTGCGTCCAGCATGGGAGCTATACCCGTACTCCTGCCACTCATTCATGTAAAAACAAACAAATTCCTTGATTTCAGGAAGGATATTGTTTTAGTTTGGTTTTAATGCAAACATAAGTGTTGTACGTAATGTGTGATTTATAGCACTATTTTAGCCTAACTCAGTTCTGTTTGTCACCACTTGAATGATGAAGTGAAGCTTTTGGAAAGCTTTGGATCATTTTATTATGTCCATAATTTAGTGTTTCTTAAAAGGTGCACATGAGTTACGGCAGGTGGAAAGTGCATGGGGGTTTAAATGTTGGATGTGGGCCTCTTGTCTGCTGGTTAGGACGAGCCCCCACTGAGCCATTTAATGAAATGACTGTGTTATATGTACCAGACGTGTACTTGCAAGTGCGAGTGTGTGAGAGTCGGGCGCGACCCTTGTGTGTATGTATGTGTGCATTTGGGTGAGGCCTTTCCGTTTGTGTGTGTGTGTGTGTGTGCGCGCGCGCGTGCGCGCCAGTGTGTCTTAATGTCATGTCTATATATTTCAGCGTTTATAGCCTACAAGTGTTCCTCTCTCCAACCAGAGAACAAGCACCTGCTCCAACCGACACATGTAACCCGAGACTGGAACACTGTGGGGGGATGAAAAAGCATCATCTACAGTACAAACATTTTACCGTTACTAATCAAAGTGATGTTTCACATCACTGACAAATCCTGTGAAGTACTGTGTGCCATAAAGACATCTATATACTTCAAAATAAAGACGGGAACTAGATTAGCGGACAGGTACATAAGCTTTCCTGAAAGAAGTCGCTTTTCTGTACCAATGCACCATTTAGAAACAATAGTGCAAGAAAAAAACATTCTGCTTCACGTCTCATAAGGTCTTGTAGAATTAGCCAACAGGGCTGACCGTGATGATGATGAGTATAAAAGGCGAAAGGTTGATTTTATAGTAATAATTATATAGGCATGATATTGTTGATTTTTGATTTGCAACAAATACTACTTAAAACCACTTTTGAGTCATCTGACAATCTGACATTGATAGGAAAACTACTCCTTCTGCATGCTACCCTACATTGTAAAATACTGTATTGTGTGCAAGTGTATACTGTGTGGATGTGTATGTGTGCATATATATATATACACACACTGTATATCTTTTCAAGAAACACCCACTATGACTTTGTGTGAAGACCTGTGTAAATGTTAAACATGCTGCTCTAAAGCGAAAAATCTTGGCAGACGTCATCCAATAAAACGGAGAACTTGTGAATGTTACGTTTTTTAGTTAAAAACAAAGCTCTCACGTTAGACAGCTTCATTAAATCTTTATTAAGAAATGCCTTTCGATATTTTTCTTATGTCATGTAATATTTTGTACAATGAAACTGCAAGACGTATCAAAGATTAAGTGTCTTTAATAAAAACAAAAGATCAAGAGAATGCGTCGTGCAACGTGATGTTTATGATTCTGTGTTTTTTTTCTTTTTTACCATACATGGCAGAATATGTATCCCTGACTTTTTGCCGTATGATTCTGGAGCACATCAACTGCAAGTATGAGCTAGAGATATGGGTGTGGGCCAGTGTTGGACTTCATGCTCAACTTCCTGTGGGGAAATAGTGTACATTCCAGTCTCTGACCCCTTTCCCCAACGGCCCTCTGGAATAATATAGACTACGCATAGTAACTATGCCGGAGTGGCATAGAACGTTCACATATGTGAATGGTAAGAGACGCCATAATTCACCCTCAGTGTTTCGCATTAACCGTTGGCAGTAATTTGTCTCCACTTGATGTATAAACAGTTTTGACCGTGTAGCGTCAGCATGTGTTGGGTTCTGGACCAGGTTATTGTCATGGGTCATGGAATCCTAATCTGAGAGATTTCCTCATGGATCAAGCACATTGTCCAGAAAGAGATAAGAGCTAGTTAGTTAAAAACCCTGCAAAAAAATGTTTGGTTTGATGGCCATTTGGGGTCTTACTTAGCAGGATGATATACTGAAATAAAACAGGGTATACTCCTATGAAGCAGATTTACCACCCTTTACGTTACACTCGATGTTAAAACGCCGTCACCCGACACCCGGATGTCCTTGATTCGATTGAAAACATAATGTAATCTAGGCACGTTAAAACAGTCACCAAGAGGATTATTCATCATTGGCGCAGCCGGTGAGAGAGAAAAAAATCCCGTTTGAAGTCTGAATAAAAAGAAACATCTACAGGTGAGAAGATAAATCGCTAACGTTTGCTGAAATACACAGAAGCCAGTAAGCTAGCTCTGAAGGCTAAGCTAACCTGTCCATGCATTATTTTGCCCTCGCTGTGCTGTAGTTTAGAACCATCCAACCATTTCTCCAGCACTTTAAAAGCCCTTCTTGCGCTATGAGCAGAGGCGTCACAACGGGGCAGGCCAACCAGGCAATTTCCTAGGGCCCCGAGCTAGAAGGGGGCCCCCCAAAGACGGCGGTTTACATTGGTCCACAGCAACGACAACCTGAAAGCCCCTTAAATGTCCTGCCAAGAGGGGGGCACTGCAATGACACGTTCAGGAATCCCCTTATAGGGGGCCCCATGGTATTTGCGCACTGTGAAAAGCTTCGTTTTTTTATTGTATTCTTATTCTTATTCTTATTGTCTGGGGCCCCCAGGGTCTCTTGAAACGTCCCTGGCTATGAGCTTTTTAATTGCTGTAGACGGAGATGTATAGAAGTGTTGGTCAACACTTTTGTCCTTTAGCTGAGGCACTCATCTGACTTAGTAGCCCTTTTTTTTTTCTCCAATCAACAAATGTCCACGCGCAGTGCCAGAGGCTTGACATAATGTTTATCTAATATCTGAACCCGTCTTGACCTACTCCATTAAACCGTCGCTTGTGAAAGATTTTCTCAAAGATAAAGTCAGCTGTACGTCAGTCAGTCACGTGAGTATATTTTTAGTATCAACCAGACCAGCCAATGCCGAATCTGTGCTTCCCCACGTTTTCAGCTGGACCCATTTAACTCATTTGGATTCAAGGAGGCTTTCTCAATCAGCAGTGCTTAACATTCTAATAGCGGGATCCTTTTCATGTGGTCTGGAGTAAAAAACTGTCGCGTTTTCCCATCGCAGTTTAACCCCTCGCATTTGTGAAGTAATTGCCCTTTGTGATGTACAAATTCCCCTAATAAACTCTGCAGTGCTGTAGTGGTTGCTCAGATTTTTACAGCATGGGACCTTTTTTTGACTGTGCCTTGAGTGCTGGCTACTAATTGATTGTTGTTTGCTTTGTTTTAGGAAAATGCCTGACTCCCGGGCTCATTCTACTGCAGAGCTGTGCATCTGAAAGTTGGATATATGGCTGCTCCAACGCTGAACTTCATAGTTTAATGTGACATTACATTATTGGCAGTCGTTGCCCAGGTCATTTGTCCTCTCCCTGACAGATGGAGGGATGATGAGAGGAAGCACGGCACGCCCTCCAAATGCCCTGCAGATAAGTGACCTCATTACAGCTCCTCTGGGCCTGTTTTTTCTTATCCGCAGAACACCACGTTGATGACTGGCTCCTCAGGAGACCTCTGCTTTTGAGCCGTGCCAAGCTCTTGGACTTCCAGGGAGTTTTTTCTTTACTTGGCTCCTGGCACACAATTGGTTTCCAGGACCATCACTATCTGGCTGAAACACGTCCGCGCATAAAGGCATCACATCTTTTAATCCCTCTGCTTGTTTACAGGGACACTTCGTGAAAACTGAAACGAAAGCAAAGTGAAGACAGCGAGCCTTACATGTGTTACGTAAGTCTGCTTTATCTGCCCCTCACTCATTCACATACAACGCATTCAATTACCCCTCACAAATGTTCTTTAAACCCAAAGTCCTCAATTTTGGATGACTTTGGGTTGCAGCGCAACAGCTGTAAGTCATTTTCTCTCTCGGTTTTTCACTTTTCCCTCTTTCTCTCTCTGTCCTGCCCTGTGTCTGGAGAATGTAAACACCAGGAGGGAGGCCACATTTCTGCCATCACAACCTTTCAGAAAGCAGATATGGAGACAGGACTCCCCTGACCGTGAGTCTGAGTCTGAAACCGGCTCATGTACACACAGTGATTAAAGTTTGGATTGAAATGGCAAACATGTTATTGACAGTCTAACTCCTTTCCTGTGCGGTTCCCAGCATTTCATCCCAACCACCCAGCTCCTCTGGGACGTCCCTTGCTGTGCTTGCCGTGAAAGTCACATCATGGATGCAAAGGTAACAATCAAGACCATCCCTTTTTTATAGCCTCTTTTATTGCTGGTAATGAGGCCTGAGAGCGGTGATCAATCTGTTGTCCCGAAGGACAATGTCTCAATTCCAACTTCTGGGAACCAGATACTGTTGGGAACGTTGATGTATTACTCCTTACGTCCACCACTGGCGCCACAGTAAGGAATGGAGGGTATTCCTTGATTAAGTGTATAAAATGACAATTTGTTTTCAAATCCAGGTTAGGATCCCCGCCCCCCCCCCACACACACACAAAAAGGAAATGAATGTTTTTTTGTAATTAAATTGTCACATGTTCCACAAACAATAAGCTTTTCATTTCTCCATCTTTGCATTCTTTTTAAGCCTTTCTGAGCTTTAAAGTTTTGTTGATTTCATCCAACTATTCATGGGGAACGTGACCATTGGAAATGGCAGACTTTTTGTATTGTTTGCAATGTCATGTCACCATCGTGCAGCAGCTTCCATAAAATTCCTAGACACAGGCGATTACGTTACTTGAAGCTCTTTAAAAGCCATTTGTCACAGAAACCCCATTCTCCGTGGTCCGCAAAAAAGATGTCAACCCCCACCTTGTCCAAACCTCTCAAACTGCTTTCCAGCCCCGAGATCCCAAGGCCATTTTCCCCCTCTTATTTCTTTTTCATACTGAAGAATTTGAACAAATTACCCCCATATGTGTGTGTGAAGGAGCCCCATGGGAAGGGGGCCAACAAGAATATACTGCTGACGGAACACAAACACCGACTCCATCAAACATTGTGAGCAGCGCGCTGTGATGCTCTCCATATGCTCACCTGGCTCAGGCAGCTATTTCACTATTTGACGTCTCAGCAGGGCAGGCTCTTTATCTTCTTATGCCACATGTTGCTCGGCGACTGACGTGACAGGGTGATAGGAAGTGGGTCAGGGTGGTTGCTATCACCAGTGAGGGTAACATGTCAGCCTATAGAGGAGGGACTGAGTTTCCTCGAATGCCTTTCGATTGATGAAGTAATGAAGCCATAACGAACATATCATGTGTCAATCAAAGGTAAATGTTTTGCATGTACATCACTGACGTGAGCAAAGTCACAGACCCCTTCAATATGGCCTCATTTGTTTTTAAGCCAGTATCCACGGTAACGACAGAAAGGTGAGAAAAGAAGGAGAAAGGGGAGGAAATGGAGTTAAGAAAAAGTCGTAAAGAGCCAGCCGGGGTGTAGCTTTCCCTCTTCATTCTGAAATTCAGGTACCCCACTCGTGTATTTCCTTTGGCTCCCGGCCAGAAGGCTTTTGACCTTGTTCACTTTCTTTCTCATGTCATTTGGCAGTGGTGTGGTTGTGAACTTTCAGGCAACAAACTCAGAGAAGGCTCAATTTTTTTCTTTCTTCACCTCATGGTGAAATATCACCCCATCAACTGTAACAGTGCATTATATCACCCAGCGATGTGTCTGGAGGTGCCGCAGTCGTCCCCCGTCCCCCCCCCCGTGCTGACCTCCATCATTAGGAATGTGTGATTCAGCGAGGGAGGCGAAGGGTGGACTCCGCTCCTATCTGGTGAGCTCCGAGCTGTAGTATAACAGAGCTGCAGGCTGATCTGGCGCAGATCCTGGCGGCCTCCTCCCCGGGCGTCTCTGACACCACAACACGCACACAGAGAGCGAGAGGGAGAGAACATCCAGGATTTGACAACAAACAGCCTGGGTAGAAATGAAGCTGTCGAATCGCGAGGGGTTCGGTTGTGTAACATTCCAGTTAGGTCCTCTTTGTCTAAATGAACCGTCAAAGGTTCAAGTAAAAAAAGAGGGTCAAGGAAAGAATTTGGTGAAAGGAGATGCAGCATTGATTGGTACACTTCTGGTGCCAGTGTCTGTAGTGATATTGATGCCGTTGTATAGCTATCAGTGTAGCAGGTGTGTAGTACATGTATGTAGTATTGATTATTGTGTTAGTATAATGACATGTCTGATGTAGTTTCTGTATCGATTGCATAAAGAGCATTTCGTGAGGACAGTATATTGATAATGTCTGATCTGTTGATGATAAGCGGTTTAAATTATGTAGTAATAATCAATAGCGAAAGGGTCATTTGGAGATTATATTGGCCCTTGGTTCAGCCCACCTTTACCAGTGACGGTGAAGATGTTTGAAAACACCTTAAAACATAAAACAGCCTTCAGCATAATTTTACTGCGTGCACCAGGTACCAAAAAATACACAATGCTTTAAATGTACAGTATATACAGTGGATACATGTTGTGCTGTATAAGGGCAATTCTTTATTTTTATAGATTCATCACCACGGTGCTATCTATGCCTCCTATGAGCTAATGTATGGAAATGAAGTCTGCCCTGTACCAGGATGACGTGAAACCACAATTCTTTCATGAGGTTGTAACTTTGTAATTTTTATAAAGATTTTATTTTGAGGAAAGGACATATGGGGTTTAAAAATCTTCTCTTTGGCACCAGGTTCCTGTGCTCGTCCTAACCTGGGGCAATGGAAATGCCAGAGTGATTCCGGGCCCCTCTCCTGGGCTCTAGGAGGAAAATCCTGTTTAATGTCTCCACAATAACATTCCCTGGGGTTATTTATTCAGGAATGTTAATGTGCTTAGAATCTAGTGGCCCCTGTGGCCACTCTGACACAGGCTCCGCTGGGCTTTCCTATCAAGCGTTCGATCAGGCACAGCGCAAGCTCTCTGGTGCCGTGGCCATCTGTTTAAACACCAAAGATTGATGCAGCAGGCATCTATTGATGACCCTGTAGCCAGACAGCATGGCCTTTGTGTTTGTGTAAAAGCCTGCCTTAATGCATTCAGAAATTGTTCATCTCCGCTTATATTTTTGCTTTAATTTGACATTGAAAGATGTGCTTGGGAAGCTGATGTAATTAAATGTTTGTGAGTCTACAAAGTAGAGAATCGTGGATTCTTCGGGTGCCCCTAATGCACCGTAAATACTGTTTTTATGTCTTCTCATCCCTCGGATCTGAATCAACACAAAGCAGTTGCAGGATGTAAATGAGCCTCTCCATACATATGAGATCCATTACACTTCCACACTCATTTAATCTCTTTGCAGGATCCCAACTGGAAACAGATGCACAGAGCAGCATGAGTACCAAAACCGAAAATTCACAAGCTGTGCGAATTATGAACAGTTTATCTCTAAATCTTGTTTTAACGCACATAGTCGGTTAGATCCTTTGAGGTATAGTTAACTTATTCTTGCTGAGGGTAAAATGAACACAAACCTCTTAATCTTACTATTTCAAACTTTACATTTATTTCTTTTGGCCAATAAATAACAACTTTATATGTCCAATATTCACACGGAGAGTGCACTTTTGTTTTACATTTCTTTCTTTATCACATAAAAAAAAGTGAAATAGAAAGATTCAATGTGTTTTTGAAATGCTTATAAGAAGATTTTGTCACATGTGAAATAAGACAGTTCCAGTCCTTTCATCTGAGGCACCGCAAGAAATTGGAATGTTCACAAAAAGAATGAATCCCTTTTTAAAGACTTCTCTGAAATCATGTGAAATTTGCACAACGCATATGATTTTGTTTGAAAACTAAATAAATGTGCACCAATTTCTCAGGCAGTCCACTGTATATACGTGCCATACAAAGATTTCCTCCCCTTGAGGCCCTTTTTTTTTCCTTCAGAAACTTGGATGAACCACTGAGTGTTCTCTGGCCTAATTGTGCTATAAAAATCCAAAGGTCCCCAAACGCCCTGATTGGCTTTGCATGCATGTGACGACCTTGCACAGACCATGTGAACCTGAAGGATTTCCTGGCCCTGTGGCCTCATTTACAATGTTATGCTGTTTTTTCTGACCCGCGACTTAGTGCAAGCAAACACGCACGCCACGCTTCAGGCTTATTCACAAGGGAAGCCGGCTGCACAGGGAGCCTATGAAACTGTCTACTGCTCTTTTCTGATGAAGACGTACTCATGATGTCAGGATGGATGCATTTCCTCCGCTTGATTTCAACTCCATCTCTCCTCTCTTCATGTTTCAGGTGGTTTGGCCAAAAATCCAAGGCTGCTCCCACCCCCACACAATTTCTATGATTCATGGTAAATCATCTTTTATTGCACTGAGAGACGCAGTAAAATCTTATCTGCTCATAATGCTGGCCTTTCAATGGCATCCACATCTTGGCCATTTTTTTATGTTTGTGTAAGTTTATGATTTCCCTCAAACTGGAAGTTAGAGTCCCTGACTCATAAAAAACCTAATTCTCTCGTGTGAAACATTTTTATGATTACCCCCTACCTCATGTTACACTGACCTCAGGGTCTGAGCTGCCCCCTGCAAACATTTGCTTAAATGTGTGTAATATTTTACAGCACCCCCCAGGGTTGCAAGAACCTGATTTATTTTAATCTTCTTTTCACTTCAGCTTCTCACTTGCTTTTTCATTCTAATAAATTCCAAGAACGCTCTGACAAGAATAAGAAATTATCCATCAGGCTCATGGATGAAAATCATGGAACGGGTTCACAGCAGAGGTGAGCATATTTTAATAACTTGGGACAATTAATGGCCTAGACACATATACAATTACAGAAAACACATTTTTACTATTCCAAAATAGATTCAATGACCTCAGATTATTGACTTTGGCTCAGTTTTCAGGGTGGCTGAGAGTAAGAGAGCCTCATTGGTGAAACTTGATCTGTATGCTTGGGAAAACAGATTTAATGAATGAAACCCCGTAGGTGCAGAAATGATAACTGAATCTTTCAGCGTCTGAGAATGTCTTTCAACACCTGAAAAGCTCAAAAATATTGGTTGTCTGCTGCCATCTATAGGTCACTGTAGAGAAAACTTCGTCATTTAAAAGGGATAATCCTTGGCCAGAAAATGTAATAAATAAATAAATACAACAACTTAAAAAGATTTTCCAAGTCCAAATTATAATTGTTACGTTGCGATGATATTTATTTGTCAAAAGTATGTGATATGACATATAGTTATGAGATTTGAATTTAGACTTTACCTGCATGGCACGTTGCTGTGTTAAGTGACCAGTGACAGTTTCACTCTTTTTGTCTGTAAAATATGTATTTTTTATTTCTCAGTTCAACAATAGCATCTTTTAAGAGAAGGTGTGAACAAATGCAATCTTTTGTATATTCCCTGGAAGCTGCAGACTATTCCACCAGTGTTGGTGGCCACTGAGGAGCTCATGTAGAGTCAACCAAGGGATTTTGTTACAATGCTGAGATTTAAGAGGAGAGGTGACGCCATTTAATGAGCCTATAAACTGTGTAGTAACCCACTGAGTGAGGTAAGCCTGTTGGCTGGTAACATTATTTACATTTTGCAAATATGAATTCATGAGTGATTCTTGTGACTATCGCTCCTTGACTTCATTTCTACTTTGTACATGCCTTGTCTTTGTTTTGTTTATTAGTTCCACTTTAGCAAATATATACGAGTGGTGGGTTACTCTTCTGCTTTATTTTGATCTGTAATCAGTGCTGATTGATCAACTAGCTCAGAGTAAAGTAAACACTGTTGTTGGCTTGTACAACACAACTGTACTTGTTTATTAGATTCCATGTAAAACAAATGGCAATGTTGCAGTTTACCACTTGAGCCTCTTGATGGTTCTTCACAGGTCTATGGTGGATGCAGCAGTGTTTGTCTCCCTCTACTGTGACCAGTAGTAAAATGCTTTTAAAGGATTTCTGTTCGGAGGATTGTAAAAAAGTCTGCTCCCCCCCCCTCTTATTTACCTATTCCCCATTTCCCCATGTCTCTCATGGCCACCCAACGTCCGAGGCACATAGGTCCAAAGATAAATAATTGTTGTATTATATATATACCAATATATACAGTATATATATATATATTGTTTTACTCCACTGTAGCCAGCTGCTTGCATTGGCAACTGTTGGCATATGAAACGTGGGTAAATGCAAATACAATCGGTCTGAGTGGAGCTGAGGAACGTGTTGCCTTTATTTATGGAACAGGTGTTTCAAAAGCCACGGAAACGTCACCATGTGACCCCTCCGAAGCGAAACTCCCGGCATTGTTCGACACAAAGAGCAATCCCACTTTCCAGCATCATGTTCTTTGCAACATACCAACAATTCCTCTATGGCGTGAATGGTGACGGCACTCTGCAGGGCACACAGATGAGTCGCTCGTTCCCACTTCCAGCGTTTTCACGGCTCGTCCTGCGGAGTTTGGAGTTCGCGATTGGGCTCCTTTTTCCTTTCTTCCTCTTCTTCCTCTTCAGGGAATACACCGTAGAGGTGAATTCCCCCTTCAACGCTCTCCGTCCAAAGTCGGCGACCGGATTTTTTCATTAGGTGGGATGACGGACGAGAACCCGTGCGATGTGATTCCCTTGCTGAAGGAGGTGGAGAGCAAGCTGGGGAGGAGAGCCCCGGAGAGTCTGCTGGCCTGGATGCGGGATGCTGCGCACTGCGGAGACGCCTGGGCGGACGAGGTGGTCTCCAGGGGAGACTCCAGCTCTGGCCTCAGCGGAGGCATCTCGGACAGAATCAGCGGCCTGAAACAAGAGATGGTACCGACTTCTATTATATATGCTCTCAACAATGCATTTCATGTCGCAAAAAAAACCGCTTTTCCTTACGCTTAGTTGTGACTCGGCACCGGTCTGTCGTTGCGTGTGTGTGCGCGCGCGCGCGCGCGCCGCAGCGGCATTTTGACCATATGACAGAAGTTGCGCAGCTTGTTTTTGTCATCGCTGCTCTTTCAACTTCTGCTCCACTTCACCTTTTCATTTTTATTTTCAACAACATACACCGGGGCCTGTCTCTCCGCCACACCCCCGCACCTGGCTCCTCTCCCATTCACCTCCATTCTTTTTACACATTCTGGACTGGATTCCTCTGCTCATTCTCCTCCCACCTTCTTCAGTTATCTGTTGTAGCCTCACCTGTGGGGGAACATTATTTGTATGTATTTTTGTCTGGGGGCCCCCTAAACCCAAATGGGGCCCATGACACGGGGTTAGGCACTACAATGCAAGGCCAAACTTGTATCTTATATCAAAAACGTGAACACTCACCCTTTGTGCACACTTGTTCCTGCATGCATAAGTTATTATTAAGTTATTTCCCATGTCCTTGCAGAGGTGTCTGCGTTGTGCTGATGTGAGGATTCTGCGACAGCTGGTGGCCGTGCATGAGGGGATCGAGGCCATGCGTTGGCTGACGGAGGACAGAGGAGCCTTGGTCAGTCAGTGCAGCAGCCTGACAGGCAGCCTGAGCAGTCTGGTCACCGTGGACGAGCCAGGACCATCGGTGAACCCCAGCAGGTACATCTGTTTTTCTGTACAGGCCACAGGTGCTTGTTCCCAGTGAAAAACTGCACTCAGATTATATGTTTAATTTTTTGTTGATGTATGGATTATGCAAATATGACTTTTAATATAACCATATTCTGTATGTTCAAATGAGAGACATATAAACGTGGAGTTCATTGGAAAATTGAATATACACTTAAAAAAGTATTTGTTAAATCCCACTTTAAGAGGGACATATTTAGACATGTTTAGAATATTATTCATCTTTTCTGTGGACATGAGCTCCACTTGTTGCTCAATATTTGATGTGTTGCTCCACTAGGGAAAGCCCCAGTCCAACCTGGCCTGAGGATTTGACTGAAACAACTAGCGAGGAATCAATAGGTCAACGATCATCACAAAATAATGAAGGTGATTCCAACAATAATGTACTGAGCCCCGACTCCACAGAAGCGTGGCCTTCCAGTCTCTCCAGCTCCAAGTTTTACACTGCATCTTCCAATCCTGCCACTGCTTTGCTCAGTGCCGGTTCACATAAGTCGCAAACACCGGACTTGGTGGCGGGTCTGCTACAAAACCTCAAAGGTGGTGCAGGCACCATCAGTAGAGCTCTGCACAGATCCAGAAAGGCAAGAAACGAAGTAAAAGCTGATACTAGTAGTTTTTCCCTCATTCAGGAGTCGGGGGAGAATCTCACAGCCTCACAGAACGATATTGTGGAAGAAGAAAAGGGTGCACATAGTAAAGATGATGTATTACTGGGGTATGATGCTCAGTGGTGCTGGGTGGAGTCGCAGGATGATGTGACATTTTTGTGATTTTCCTAAGCACAACTCGCCAGTCACTGTAACTGCTAGTAATGCAGTGAGATATAGAATCTACGCTTTTTAATTATGGGGCCTTTTATTCAAAATCTAAAAAAATATTGGGAAATTACAAAAGAAATGTATGAAATCGCCATTCTTAGCTAACACATGTTATGCACACTGTATATTAGTTTTTTTTTACTATAAAGTATTAAAGATAGGTATTATATACCATAATATATTGTCCATGTTTGTTGAAATATTATTTGAGTTCTAATGGTTGTGACCCAACAATATATAGTCAGGGTTTTCAAGAAGATGTCAGTGTTTGATGCGATGATGATCACAATATAGGCTTTGGTTATAAACAAGAGACACTTTCCTATTTATTTATTTATTGTTCATTTCATATGGGATTTTGCTTGTAAGTGACACATGCATATTGTTCATTGCTTATCACCCAGACCCAGTTTAAAGTGTTGTGTTATTCACCCAATGATTTTCCCTGAAATGACAAAAAACGTCACCGTGGTCACCGTGAAGGTCGTCCATGTCTGCGATGGTGATATTTCCGACAGACCCCGAAAGTAGCGCCTGACGTCTTCTCTCGCGTCACGTATTTACACTGTGAGCAGGAAGTATTGTACGGAATGATTTCCTCCCTGAGTGGCAGGTTCCTGTGACATGACAGGCGGACAAAGGCCGATGTGATGGTGCAGACGGTCGCAGAGACAACATGGAGGCTTGTTTTCTTCGTGGTCTCCTCCTCGTCGCCCTGACGGTTCGGACGTTAGCAGACAGCGACGTGTTTGTATCGCGGGGAGCGCAGGCGGAGGAAACCGGTATTAGCATGTTGGCTAACTTCCACGGCTGTTGCCGCGTTCAATATTATCGCAGAGACAAACTGTTCAGTCTGCACTGTCACACAAGCCTCCTGCGCATGTTGTTGGAAAGACGTGTTTTGTCGACTCTCATAGTATTTAAATGTCAAGGTGACAAGGAATGTTAATGGTCTTACTGAATCAAACACTTAGCCTGTTAACCCAGTCAAAGTCCAGCTACAATATCTGATATTAGCTAATTAAATTATATTGGTTTCGAATCGAACGTGTTATCATTGTGTAGAATGCAGGTTTAATGCCAATGAAATGCAGAAGGCATCTTAGCAGACGTGCAAAGAAAGTTTATGGTTTACCGGTAAACGGTATTATGTGCAAGTAAGTGAATGAACGTACAAAAGAGTGGAATGGATGTAAAGTAGTGACTGGCGAGCATATTAACACCAGTGTACGGGGAGTTATATGATCGATGCATTACACTTTTAATTACATACACATTGGACCGTATAACCTTAGTGGCCTCAGCAGAATAAATGTGTTCGCACATGTAATTGCTGGTAATGTGAGGTAGCTGTTGTTGCACATTTAAATACCTTGTGCCCCACAGATGGACAGGTGACGTTTGTGTCCGAGCTGTCATCCAAACCCGCTCAGAAGTTGTCAAAGTACGGCTGGTACGGCAATGTGAGGCTGCAGAGGTTTCACATACCAGAGGATACCGCCATCGCTCGCTGGCTGTTCTCTGTCACCAAGGTCCACAACTTCCACTGTGGACAGAAGAACGTTAGCATGTAAGAGAAACCCACCTCCCGCCACTGTGCTCTCTTACGCCGTGGCGATTGTGTTTGGTGGCATCACATGTGCTTTGCTACCTTCCCACCGTGTTTTGACTTTGTTTTTTTCTCCCTTTTCTAGCCATATTCGATGGGGCGCCCCTCCAGTGGTAAACCTGATCAGCTCTGTCTTTCCTAATGCAACACTATGGAGCCCCTGTCTGTCTCTGACCCTTCCAGTAGCTTCACACAGCTCCACAACCTTTAACCTCTCTAACCCTGCGCCCGGTGATTGGTACATTGCTGCCCATCTGCCTGAGGACGATGGGCGCATAGAGCAGAAGGTCGGTATTATGGCTTTATTGTGGATTTTTCTTTTTTTTGTTTTATACTAGCCCCATTGCACAGTTAAATGTGTTGTTATTGTTTATTTTTGTGCTGCTTAGTTGTTTCAGATGTTTACTTCAGTGTTGCTGCAAGTTTTACGATTAGCTTTATTTAAAACTTTGATGAATTTTACAAACACCGAAAGGGCAAGATAAGGTGTCAGTATTCCAAATATGCATTAATAGTACATTTTTAACCTTTTACCCTAACCTGCTCCACTGGGTTAGGAGGATTGTTTCTCATTGAAAGCAACTTAGCCACATTCTTATGCTTCTTCCTTTTCTTGGCTTTTGTTCATGTTGCAGAATTACATATTGTAGAGTTGTGTTATAAACCAGGGGCCCTTTTCCTTTTCCTATATATAGTTCCACAGTTAGCTAATTTTTGCAGTTCTGTCTTTTTTCTGTCAGGGTTTTCCGTCCTGCTCCTACTTCTTCCAGCCTCAGCTATCGATCAGGAGAGCAGTGGACACACCCATCTTACAGCAGGGCACGTTCCTCCGGCAGAGCGCCACACCTGACACACCGGCACGCCTCAAGTTAGTTTACTTTGCATTCATGCGAATGCATTCCATTTTCTGTGGTTCTAACGTAGATAATGTTTTTTTTTCTATTAGCTCACATTGTGCACAGAAGCCAGAGTTAGTGTGTTTGTGTCCGTCTTAGGTTGTATGTTCCAGAGTTTGCATCCTCTCTCTCCGTCTCTGTGGTGGACTGTTCATCGGGGGAGGGAGCGTTCAGTGGAAACTGTTCACTGCTCCTCAGGTTGGGCTCCTCCTCTCTGCAGCGGGGCCCAGTAACAGTAAACTGCCCAGGGACTGGCTGCTCTGCAGCACTCTCTCACCCACCTTGGGACACCTGGTTACGAGTTGTTGTTGAGAGCAGCCAAGACAACCGTACCGTAACCTTTAGTGTTGTCTCAAACTACACAGGTGACCTTGGAAACCCACATTTTTGCGTGTGTGCGTGTGTGACTAGTTTTACAATTCTTTCTTTCTGTTCTAAGCCACAGCTTGTGATGGTAGTTTTTCATTTGTGTTTACCTTAGTGGGATGTAAGCCAAAAAGTGTAGACCTTAAAGCAGACGATGATCTCAGCAAACTCCGTGGCAACAACAGCTATAGCAACTCGACATCAGCGGGCAGCAGCTCACTGGGTGCAGACACGTTCACCTTTACCAACAAATCGGCATCACTGTCTACGCCACTGCCGGCGTCGGGGTGTGTGTGGAGCTTCCCCGTTCTCTACGAGGAATTAGATGTTCTGTCGCTCCGATTTACGCCCGTCAGTGGACCCAATGTCAGCGTTACAAATACAAACCCAACGCTGCTCACTTACCCCCTACACACACAGGCCACTGGTGGTACACTCAACCTGCAGCTCACTCTCAACACAGTGAGTACCCCTGAATGACTACACTGTCACTTACACCTTTCTAATGGAATCTATTTGATGAGCAAGTGTTGTGTGCTGTTTTACTCCAGTATTTAAATGGGTGTGTTTATGTGTGCGTGTTGTAGACTAATGTAAACCTAGGGAACAGTAGCAGTGTGATTGGCTGTCTCTCTCAATGGACCCCAGTGCTTCAACTCAATCAATCTCAACCCTGCAACACAGGTAGGACAGATTACTGGAAAGATTCATTTGTCTTTCATATTTAGAGTTTAGGAATTTTATATGTGGACGTAGAAGGGTATGTAGAATAAATTCTGAATATTATATGTAATGCTTGACTCTGTAGTCACTTCTCATGTGTGTATGTTTGTATTTGCAGATTTTTATGGGGGTTATGGTGTCCACTTGAATGCCAGTGTTTCTAAAGCTGTGGTAAGGCTGCCGTTCCCTCAGGCAGCAACATGGTACCTCACCCTGCAGCTCACATGCAACAGGTAACACACTCCAATACATGTTACATTTGTAAAACTTATAAATGTTTTTTAATAGTTCTGAATCTTTGTCACTTTACGTCCTCCATTAGGAAGAGATATCAATGTTCTCCGCAGATGATAGTTATAATACCATTGCCAAATATGTACATTACAAGGGTACATTTAATGCACTAACGCAATACAATACTTACCATACCAAACGTTAATGTGGCCTGAAATAATTAAATTTGATAACTTTATTGAAGTAATTCATCCTGTCTAATGTTCTTGTATAATATACTGCAGATAAATGTGCATCACAAATTATAGCATCACGTTAAACACTTTAGACGATCTGTGTGTCAGAAGAGGTGTTATCTTCTCTGGCTCTGCGAACATTTCTTTGAGACCTGCTTGCATGTGCGGTTTTGAAAATGTGAATGGCTTCATTTCTTGCAGCAGTGACTGTGGAAACACATCGGTGGTGCATGTTGTCCCAGAGATGTTTGTCAGTGCCTGCGTAGAGGATTGTGGGACATATGGTGAATGTAGACTACTGAGATCCTACAGCTACCTGTACAGTGCCTGTGTCTGCAAGGCTGGTACGACGCACTCGCCTACACACACATGCATCACACAAATCAAGGCAGCCTCTCTGTAATGATAGTGTATGTGTGTGTGTGTGTTTTTTCTTTATGCGTGTTTAGGCTGGAGGGGTTGGGGCTGCACAGATGATTCCACAGCTCAGTCATACAGGCGCCAGTTGACGGCTACTCTGTTGCTTGCTCTTAGTAACCTGTTCTTCCTGCCCGTAATAGTAGTGGCTATCAAACGCTTTTACTTCACAGAGGCGTCCGTCTACATCTTCACCATGTTCTTCTCCACGGTAACACACAGTACATTATGTCTTATATCTATAAAACACATAATAATGCATGGATACCTATCAGGCAAGAGTCATACTTCCTGAGTTCCATGCTGTTCATTTGTGGCTCAGTGGTTCTGACCACTCCTAGATGCTGTGACGCCATGAGGTGCTTCAGAAATGTACATTATTTCTCCAAAAACAAGCACGAAACATCTATGAAGGTTTTTTTCATCAGTACAGTTTTTTTTCTCCCAGAGAATGGTTACCACAATCACATAATGCTAATTTAATTTGGGAAACACTCAATGAAGGCTTCCCTGATGATTCTCTGTGAAAAACCATCAGACATATCGGGTTGTTCTCCCATATAATCCGATAATAATAATTGGAAACTTTTGTAGGTGTGTCCCCTGATGTTAGATATCTCAAATAAACAGATAACTGATTCCAGGCTAACTTTCTTTGCAGTTCTATTATCAGGAGTAGTGTGCACCATTTGTAATAGTGGGGATGAAGGGTGTATAGAGGGAGAAAAGTATTTACTAATTTTAATGACTGTAAAGATAACTCTTGACATACATGCATTTTTTCCCCTTGTATTTGTAGTTCTATCATGCGTGTGACCAGCCCGGTATAGCTGTACTGTGTATAATGGATTATGACACCCTGCAATACTGCGACTTCCTGGGCTCTGTCTGTTCCATCTGGGTAACCATTCTGTGCATGGCTCGCCTCAGAGACACTTTCAAATATGTAAGGTTCTGATTACTATTGCTATTTGTTTTCCATCAACAATTCAGGCAGCAATTTTTAATGAGGCTGAATATAGATTGTTTTCTCACAACCTCTATGTGTGTTTGCATGTGTGTGTGCAGACTCTGTTTATGCTCGGCACTCTGCTGATTGCCATGTCAATGCAATTGGACCGCAAAGGCCTGTGGAACTTGCTGGGCCCCGTTCTTTGTGCGCTGTTGTTCATGGTCTCTGCATGGGTAAGATACTGATAAAATTATTTTTCATAAACACTCTCTAACAAATGATCTGTTGCCTATTGTTGTATAGACAAAGATTATACATCCAGGAAGATGCGTAACAAAAAAGAAGAAGAAAAAAATATATAATTTTGCTGCTTTGCCAAATCCATTCCTGTCTCTATGACAGGTATCCCGAGGGGTGCGACGGCGACACTGTTACCCGCCCTCATGGAAACGCTGGGTCCTCTACCTGGTCCCTGGGGCAACCTGTGCTCTGATCGGGGTGTGCTTGTATGTTTTTGGCGGAACTGAGGAAAACTACTACTACACACACTCGCTGTGGCACATTCTGATGGCCACCTGTGTGGTGTTCCTGCTGCCACCCAAGGAGAAGGACAGGGAGACACTGGGCTGGAGCAGGGGTTGGAGCTGGAGCTGGAGACCCCGGGTTTGTGGGTACACTCTCTGTGAGAGCGGCAAGGATGAGCTCTATACTGTCACATAGTGGGATAACAGATACTGTAAGGAAGCAAAGCGTGTTTGGGAATTGATGGTTAGCTGTGTTTTGCTCTCCAAACAGGTATTGGCAAAGGACTTTAAAGCTCTGATGAATATAGACCTATATTCTCATAGGTATTCAGTTTTCATATTAACATTTACTTTCGAGTTTCATTATAGACCTCAAAAAGTCCTAAATGCAAAAATAAATAATCAGACATCCTGAAATAGAAACAAAACTACCCTATTTAACAATGTCAAACCTGCTGAAATCTCCAATGTGGTCTTTTGCCCCAGCTTAGGTGTCAACATCAAAACCTTCAGGTACAAGACCACCTGACCTTTGACGTCAAGTCCAAGTCTGTACATAGAGTGTATGTACATATTTTACTTGGCTAGGAAATGAATCTTCAAAATATTATATATATAAAGGAATCGCACTTTGTGGAACTGTTTCATATTCGCTTTATTACAGATTTAACTGATAAAATAGATGATATTTATAGTGAATGAAAACACTCCTCATTTTGGTATCCTCCTGTATTTTTGGGTGAACATTCATGTTTGTTCCAAATCTTGAAAAAAATTGTCTGACAAAACTGACTCAACTTCAGGTCCGCCTGTGCATAAGCTTTTTCCGGAACTTCCAAACCCTATTGTTTGGTCTTCCCCTTTACATGTTGTATTCAAACTAGTTTATTGCAAAGCACTGAATAGGAATAATCAACATCGTATAACAGTAACCATTTAAAAGAAGTCGGCTGTTTGCTTGTTTATTTGCCAAAGTGATTTACCCCATTTATTATGCCTTCCCATCATGCCTTTTATTTGTTCTCCATGTTGCTTTGCATCAGTTTCTCAACAACTGATCAACTGTATATGTTCACTGAGCTGCAGATTTCGATGGAGCGATATTAGATACAGGACACCTCCTCATTCAAGTAAGCAAATTCATGTCTTTAAATACTGTGAATGACTCTGATATATGCAGCTTGTATTTCAACTTAATGTGTGTCCTGTCTTGACAACCTGTTTTAGCCCACTATAGAACCCTACGTGTTCTTCTATTTTCCAAAGCACTTTTATGATTAGGTTGCTAATTCGACTACAATACTATATAGTAATGTATGTATGAAGGGGCACTTAATGAATGTATATTGAGATAAGTGTCCAGTGCCTCCTATATGTACTGAATATGTCAATGTATGGTTTTCTCCTGCATACTCTTTCCACATTTAATTTTCTAAGCCAAAATTATTGTTTTGTGTATTTTTTCTGTGAGGATTTGGTTTTGCTTTTCTGCACACACTGTTACACAGGCATCGTTTTTCCTTTCATTGCTTAAACAATCCGTTACTCATTTGCGTTTTTTGCCACAATTAGGTAGTAGGTAGTATTTAAATATGAAAAGGAACAATACTGTAAAAAGACACTCCAGCTTTGTTCACATGTAAGTATAAGGAGATGCAACGTTTGATGTAAGACATTTTACGTTACGTTTTTCATATGAAGCAAAATGCTTTGTGATTTTTCCATTTTTTCTTATGTGGACATAGTCTTAAACTTGTTTTTTTTTCAGACCCACACACAAACACACACTCATTGAGAATGCATTGTGGAATACAGGGAAGCAGATTATCATAATCCTCGGAAATGTCGAAGGTTCCTGTGCTTAATACACATTTGTGCGTGCATGTGCGTGTATTTAGCTGTGTTTCCATATTTAGCTTAGCTCCATTAGTAAATGTGATGGTACAAAGCTGACGTTGTAGATCAATGCTACAGATTACATCGGCATCAACCCTTAGTGTTTTTGTGTGGCTGGCATGTAAGTTGACCCAAATGTGTGTGTGTGTGTGTGTTAAAAGTGCGTCTTTAATGGATGCACCGGGAATTTTGTATCACACACAAGGAAATATCTAATTTGGGAAGGCAGAGTTTTCCTGCTTATAAGCTTCAGTGACACTGCAGTCGTTCACTTTCCACAATACCATTCAATCCAATCAGCATCTTGAATTAGATCTTCCTTTTTAGCATGTAAAACTATAGGCGTTCTGTCAAACACTTTGAATATGTATATATATATACAAATATATAAAAATAATCATCTCCAATATATATATATATATAAATATCTGTGTTATATATATATGTGTTGAATAATATAATAGAAAGGACAGCGTTTGAGGCAGAAGGGAAGGGGAAACCGATTTGGTAGGAAACAGACAGCAGCTAAAACACTGCTGCTTTAGAAGCAGTTGGCATGAGCTATATTAATGGTTGAACGCCTCAGACTCAGCTGTTACAGACCTTGGCTGTAAACATCAACATTAGCGTTTAATGCAGGGGTAGGCACCTGTTCGCCCCCAGGGACCACGTGATCTAACAAATAGTGTAATGAAGCGTGTGTTTGGGAGAGAGCGCGGCTGGGGACACTAATCAAAGCGAGTGGCTGCACCTGTGTTTTATCAGCGGGGTGAAAGCTAAAGGGCCCAGTTAGCCGGTTAGCACTGTCGGCGGGTAGCCTGTTTCCTTCTTCATCTGTATTCTTGTGAGGCCATATGTTCCTTATTTGGTTGTGTGTTGATTGTCTTTACTTTTAAATACACCGTTGACCACAGGGACTACGGTGGTTCAGGGCGAAGTTACAGTACAGTGCAGTACCGTTTGTGGCGTACAGTGCCCGACCAGGGTTGCCGTGGTAATTACTTGTAGGGTGTGACACTGGTTTGGGGTGTGCCATCTTCCTCTCGCACTCACACATTTATGTATTCTTTAAATTATTATGTATATTTAAATTTAAACTCTTAAAACTTTGTATACATTACATTTTTCCGGGGTCAAACTTGAATACCATGCGCAAAGAAATAGCCCTAAGTATTACTAAGTACCCTTGAAGTAGCTCTCAGTAAAAAACAAAAAAAAGGTTAGTGACCCCTGGCTGAATGTCTTTTTTTTTTAATTATTTTTATGTATTTTTTTGGTTTATGTAAAACAGGATGTGCCAACTCTCGGATGGGAT
Organism: Colistium nudipinnis; assembly: GCA_016785305.1. NCBI lineage: Eukaryota > Metazoa > Chordata > Actinopteri > Pleuronectiformes > Rhombosoleidae > Colistium > Colistium nudipinnis. The sequence continues at coordinate 2,639,672 of JAFBJU010000528.1, read as the reverse complement.
TGGCTATGAGAAGTGGGTGTTCCTGACTCCTGGTTGGTGCCATCTTGATACAAACTAGTGTTTTTTGTGCTTTTGGCTGAGGCATTTTTAAATAGGTGCTAGTTGATTGTTTTTCTGTCTCATTCTGTGGTTAGTCAGTTTGTTTGATTGTTGGGAATTGTAGTTCTGTTTGTCAGGGTCCTCTTTTGGTTTATATGTATTTCTTTGGTTGAACAGCATCCCTCAGTTCCCTGTTATTCCTTGCCTCATTGTGTTTTCTTCTTGTGTTGGAAATTAACCGCCTTTTTCAACTGTCTTCTTTAATCCTTTGACACCATTTTTATGTTGCTTCCATTTATCCCCTCGAGGTAGGTTGTAACACGGCATTACAACTTAATTTGAGTTTCAGGTTTTCTGCCCCAGCTTTGCCTAAACTTTGTCTTAAGCAGTTTATGCTACAGTCAATACATCCTTATGGATGCGCATTGCATTCACCAAAAAAAAACAAACAGCTTATCTCATTATTACGAGATAAAAATCTCGTTATTACGAGACAAAAGAATCTCGTTATTACGAGATAAGAAAAATCACCTGATGACGAGATAAAAAAATCTCGTTATTACGAGACAACTGAAAAGGGTGCCACTGCTTTGCTCAGTAGAACCACTGCTATCCCCTATATTGGGCTAAATTGCCCATACTTCCGTGGCACCGTGCACCTAGTGAGAAAGACACTGCACGTCCACAGGAATGCACCTTAATTGACAGCTTATTTAGCTTTATACAATGTAATGTTAATATATTACTACTATAGGGCTGGTGACTATTTATTTCAGTTAGAAGTAGTTATAGTTAGTGGTTTTAAGACTTCGGCAACGGATATGCATTTCAAATGCATGAGTTTATATCCATTAATTTAATTGCTCCTGCACGAAGAGAGCGACCTCCAGCAGATCAGACTGGGCTCTCTGCCTGAATAAACGAAATGCCTTGAGCTGCCTTCACAGGGTTGATATGCTAATATTAATGCCGTTATCATTTTTAAGTAACATTAATAATTGTATATTATGTATAGCTTCATTTAATTTCCTATGCTTTTGACCACGTTAGCCACGCTTGAGAGGAGAGCTATCTCGTAATAACGAGATTTTTATGTCGTAATAATTATTTGTCCAGCAGAGTAAAGCCGGCAAATGAACAGAACATCTAAACGAACGAGAAGATAGAAAGTAAATAATAACAAAATAAAAGGATTTATACACATGCACAGTTCACTTTGGAGCACAACACAACATTGAATGCCGTTGACGTTTTATTGGGATGAAAACATGCTTGAGCGAAATTAACAACAGCAACGACAATCACAACACCAAGCTCCAGCGTGGAATGAACTGTACGGTAATCCAAGACGTGCTGAGGCAAATTTTGGGACGATATAAATCTTATACTTCACTATTCCCTATAAACAATCTCTTTACCTACTTTAAATTCAACTCTTTTATGAAAAGCTATCGAGGGAGCGAAAGGAAGACTTGGCATGAGGGACTCAGTATCAAGCACAATGACGGACCTTTAGAAATGAGATCTAGGATGGGAGTGCAGGGTGAATATGCAGCAGTAGAGGCTCTAACAGTAAATCTAAAAGCACTTTTCTCCAGCGTCCACTGCTCATGCTCTGGGAATACGATGGGATGCTGCTGAGCTATGCATTAACACCTGTGCTCTTAGAGACAGCTCTATGTTGAAATTTGAGCCGTGGCGACGGTACAACAGTGAAGGAAATGCTCTGGCCTTAACTAAGTTTGAGCAGTGAGGGCTTTTTGCAATGCTACTATGGTGACCAATAGAGGCAGTGGAGACGGTGGTGATTGAGTAGTTTTTTTTGTCTGAGCATCAGACATGGGAACCGGCTGCAGAGTTGGTACCTGCCTGCCCGGCCCCCTTGGCCTGCTCGTCTTCCTCCGACGCCTGAGCAGGGGACGGGCTGGAGTGCCGCTGGCGTCTCATGAAGGGGAACACGCTGAGAGGAACAGGCAGGAAGCAAGATAAAACAATCGTGATGGCAGTGATTTAATGAGCGTTTTAAAAGAAATGGAGACACGGGTGGTAATGAATCTGAAATGTCACCTTTTTTTGGTCTCTTGGGGAACAACAGCCTTGGCCAGCTTGTTCTTGTATAGGTCCGACTTCAGATATCTCGGGTAGGAGTCCTAAATGCACACACACACACACACACACAAATGTGTAATCGCTTATTTGTGGAAACGTTCATTGACGTCACGCATTCCCTAGACGTTCAGCCAAACTTTAACCATCCCAACTCAATTCCTAACCCACACCATGGCTGGTTTGCCAGAAGCCACAGCTACAATCAAACAGTTGACTGATGACACAATAAATGTAGACTTTTTTTAAAGGATCCTATCACTTTGTTTGTATCTTTGTATCCTTAATTGTAAGGTCAAGTCCATTTACTTGTGGGCACGTTTAAAAGCCAAAGACACTGACCAAACTGCTGTGCAGCTAAAATAAGGAGGTACCTAAAATGTCAAACGATCAGCAAAGATGACAAAAGTGTCCAAAATTGGTGAGTTCCTGACGTGGAGGCGCAAACTGTTCCGAAGTTAGGGTTAGATTATTGAAAAGGTATGTAAGAAGAGGAAATGATCAGTGTATTGAAGAGTCAGATATCAGACCTTTTTCATGAGGAAGTAGATGTGCATTTGTGCGTCATCCATAACAAAACGATGTGGGTGTCTGATCCCCTCTAGAGTTTTATCCATGGTCTTACTGTCAATGTTGACCCAGCGGGCGGCTCCAGGAGACAAGAAATTTCTGAATGACACACACCAAAGAGAGGCTGTCATCCAGTAATACACATTAGAATGTACTTTATGTGCCGTTACACTTACTTGTAGACCTCCTCCACTTTTTCTATGATCCTGGAACTCTCTCCGTGTCTAATATCTTCACAGGCCTGCCAGAAACAAAGGTTCTCCGCTGAGGAGCAGAGAGGCGGACAGTGAGATGCTGGGTATAGACGGAGGTGACCAAACAACCATGATGCAGTTCAGGGGGGAAACCCAAAAGAGACTTTGAAAAGCATGGATGGCTTCTGTGGAAAACCATGTCCCCTGGCACTATCCTACACAGTGCAATTCAGGTGCAGTAAGCCCCTCTTTCATCTTTTCATCTTCTTCTACTCTAAACCTCACTGTTAAGTCTGCTTTATTTTTCCCATAACTGCATCCTGAAATGTATCTTCTTTTCCACTGACTCAATTATTTCATCACACACCACTGAGACTGGGAAACGCCACTGGGGAATATAATACAATCCTAAATAGGGATGACAAATGTATTTTTGTAGCGTGTTTCTGTGTTTCAAAACTGCTTCAAACATTGAGGTGCAGTAGCGCCGGGCCTCGACAGTTGGCAGCATTTAAATGTCCCGCCTGACCGGCGGAGGCTTGGCTTTTAGTGGTCCGCAGACGTGGGAAAGACATTAGTTTCGCTTTCGTGGGCTTTAAGCCTGTAAGCTACATGTGGGGCAGGCCGTGTAGAGGCTGTCTTTGTCTCCCCCAAAGGGTTAGGTTGGGTCTGACCGTCAAACCGCCTGGATTTAGGACATGAAGTGAACTATTCTGACATGGTACATGTAAATGGTTACTTCTTGAATAGAGCAGTTGTCTCACCACTAAACTCTTTCTCAAGGTAGGTCATGAATTCCCGTCTCCCCATGGTATCATTCAGGAGCTCCATGAAGCTGAAGCTCCAGCTCTCCACTCGAAGACGTGTTGGGGTAGGCACCCTGCGCACAGAAACACGCAAACAGTGAATTCGAAGGAAGGAAAAATGCCTGACAGTAACAACTCATTTCATTTTGAACTTAACTATGAATTCATATATAAAGGGATTTTAAACTCAAGAAATAAGAACAAAACACATAGCAGACTACTAGTAGTATATGTACTATTGTTTGGATTTATGAGAACGTGTGTATCGGAAGGTTTATTTGTAATCTCTCACATTTCTGCGTTCATTGTCCAGTGTGCAGTGTCATCAGAGATCCATGGGTTACTGGGAAGGCACCCTTGCATAATGGGATCGTGGTTCTGGTACTGCTCGCTGTATTTCACAAAACTGCATGTGCACAAACCACACACAAATGCAGAAGCATGGACACACACAGACACACACACAGTATTATTGTATTAGTGTTGCAGATCGTAAGACTTAATGGCCACTAATTCCCGCTTGCCAAAGGAAGAATCCATTAGTGGCTCTCACAGTGAGGACACTAAGCCTTGTGTACATGTGTGTAAGCGAGTGTGTCTGTGCTGGACGAGTGAAGTTTTTGCCGAGGTCACCGCCATTAGTCCTTATGGGTATCTCCACATGTGAAAGTGTGTCTATGTATGTGCATTCATCAAACTAACACAAACCCCTCTAGGCAGATGGATGACTTTACACGGTTTCTTCCAAGGGCTCTTCTACAGAATTCAATCTGTAAAATAAGAGACAACACCCACATATACAAACACATACACTCAGACACACAAAAGAGCTGTATACACCCAGTGTAATGAAATGTGGTATGTGAATTTTGTATGACTTACCTCTCTTTTGTAGTAGTCACTGTTCTAGTTCTGTAAAGAGACGATTCTTCACTTTAGGTGACACACTGGCAGTTACACATATATTTGCATATTATGTACAGTCGATAGGAATGTAGATGAATAGTAGAATATAGCTGTGTCTACATGAGTTAACCCATTCAAAACAAAATTTGTAAAATATTAACAGACAGAATAGAACAAAATTATACGAGTCATAGCACAGGATATATTTAATTAACCTCTCAGAGGTATATTTTTTCTTGCCAGTTGCTCCTTAGAAATTGATTTAGTCAGCCATAGTTTCCTACCATGTCAGTTCAGGTCCTGAAATGTTTTAACTCTATTATTAATAAATACTTCTATATAAAAAAATGATTATATAATGCAATTGTCTACAGCATAGTCAGCTCACTTAGACACTTACATCAAAATAGACCCAGCAGGAAGATGGGAAGCAAGAAAACAGGTAGAAGAGACAAACGATGTATGATCAAATTAGACACTTCAAAGGGCAATAGAAGACAAGAAGTTTAGATGTGTGATGATGGCACTGACCAGCGTAACACGTGAGCTGAAGTTATTTGGTCTCTCCAGGCCCATGTCCAATATACTGTGGGCTCCAGGCTGAAAATAATTATATAAATAAGTAAGCACATAAGTGTGTGTGTGCGTTTCTCTGATAAGATGTGTGCGAGTGAGCACTTATCCTTCCCTGAGCTTTCCACGCCAGTAGCTCTGACTATTATTCCCAGACTTCTTTCTTTTTCTCCACACGATCGTCCCTAATTCATAAGGGCACACCAAACCCCCGTCCTCTATTTCCCCCTCCCTGAGCAACTCTATGTTTGCCATCATCCATCCGTTTCCCCTTGCCCCCTGCCACCCCCTTCCCCTTGGATTGTTCTCTCCCGCTGTCTGTCTCGATGTAAGAATCAGACGGACTGCTGTAGTGAGGATTTTATTTCTTCCAGCACCCCCCAAACACAGTCTCTCTTTTTCTCTGAGTCCTTACGTCAGCTGAAGCTTTTACCGGATTTGTTAAATATTTCATGGAGGAGACTGAAGGGACTGTGGGCGAGGTTGGGACAGCTGACTGTTAAATATGCCGTGATACACTTTTCTATAATTATATATAGTTGTAGTATCGTAGAGTATAGTCTAGTAGAATAGGATAGAATAGGATATAACGTGTAGAAAAGCACACCACAGGCCTGTAGAGTACACTATGGGGTAGAGAGAGCAAAGAATACAATAATAAAATAATAATAAAGAGTGGAGTGATAGTGAATGTACCTGGGGTCTGTTGATGAGCCAGTAAGCCTGCTCTTGACATTCTAGAACAATGCGGTCTGCCTTCCTCCTCTGTTTCGATGCTCTGCACATAAATCGGGCCGTAAGTTTGAGTGTGTATGTGTGAGAAGAGCGTGGTGGGGGGGAGGGGGGTAGGTTGATGGCCCCATGTACCTGAGTTGCTCTCGTGCCTGCATCACCACAAAGTCCCAGGTGTGGTTGATCCTCTTGTGCAACAGACTGTACCTCAACTAAAAAAAGGAATGGTGACATGGACCTGTTACCACACACTTACTACTGCATATTTCATAAGACATACACAGTCAGACACATACTGTGTCCTCACCTTTTCATATTCCATCAGTTCTCCTTGTTTTCGTATGTTCTTTTTGGCCAAATAGATTGCTGCAAAAAAAAAGGAAGGAAAACCAAAGTAGATTTGTGTCGGCACTACATCATCCGCCGACAGTTACAACAGATTACATTAAAATTATAAGTTTTCTTTCTTAAAACGTTGTGAAATTTTGTTTGAATGTTTTTGATTTATTTGTCGGCCCACTCTTTTTTTTTTTTTTTACAATTACACATGTCTTACCATAGTCTAGCTCTGAAGCCGGCCATCGGGTGCTTGTCCAGAAGTACGGAGTCTGAGGAAAACAAGAGACATTTAGAACATTTCTGATTCTGATTTCTGAGACTGATGTTGAAGCGGGTGATGGGGAAAAAATGGCAGCAGAGAGTGGCAGATGGATATTGGATTAGGAAACAGGCTAATGGGGAGAGAGAGAGAGAGCGTGGGAGAGGGCAAGGTTAGGTGGACGGAGAGAGAGAGGGTGTTTGGTTTTTTTTACAAGCAGAGAGAACATAGTGCATGAATGATCATTGTCTGACCTGGAAGCGGTAGGGAGTCTCATCGGCACGCAACACAAGAGATCGTGGCTCCTTGAGAGGGTATATATACCCGTATCTCACCAGCATGCCACCAAGGTGCAGAGACTCTGTTGAACACCACCGAAGAAGAACCAAATTCGTTGGACTGTTTCCCACTTTTCGTTACTTTAGGTCGGCTCAACCATGCATCTTTGTCAAGTATATTCAAAAACTATCGCTTGTATATCATTGATCCTAATATGCCATACATTTTTCTATCACGCTCCAGCAATCTCTCGAAAAATGACGAGTTGATGAAATGCAACATCAATCTTCCGTCTGTGCTCATTTATTTATTATTTATTTTTTTGCATTTTATTTAGCACTCTCCTGCTGACTGACTCCTCCCTTTCCCCTCCTGTCTCTCGCAGGGACCTTAATTAAACCCAGGTCATCAGGTGAGTTAATCAAACTTGTTTCCTCTGGGATTCAACCCGTCTGTGTTTACTGGAAACAGCCACCGCCACACATCGCCATCACGGCAGCTTGAGAGAAAAACGCCATATCCTGGCAACACATTGGCAACAACACACAACAAGCCTGCCGCACCGGAGCACAACATACCCTTCAAAACCTTTCCCACACGTACACACCCAAACACACACAATGTTGGTTATCAGTGCAGGTACTCACCCTCCTCCAAGATATTGTATTTCTGGATCAACCACTCAATTACATCACGACCTGCAGAACAAGTAATAAAGAGACAAGTGAAAAGAGGACAAACTTTCTCTCTTCACTCTGCAGACCACACCGTACTCTCCAAAAATTCGCTGCGGCATTATGCATGACTGCTGGGTCCAACACCGGCTGCAATGAGCATGTCCACACACACATGCATGCAAGCAAGCAAGCAAGCGCGCGCATACACACACACACCTGTCATGGCATGTGGAATGACAGTGATAAGGAGCCTCTGGTTTCTCATCTTCATGCCCATGTCAGGATCCTGCATGGCAACAATCACTTTCTCCATCTGTCAGTCGAACACACACACACACACACACACACACACACAGACACAAACACACGGAGAGAGTGTGAGAGATAGACTTGCATGAACACGGAGGACCGTCAGCTACAAAACACAAGCACACATGCAATTGAGAAGCACGTTGCACCACGGTGAATGAACATTTTAGACATTTGTTTCCCCGCTGATACATATCTCACTGATTTACACGCTTCCTTGGGGACCACCATATAGTACTGATCCAAGACACAACTGCAGAGACATACCTTTCTAAAGCATGCCATCTGCTCCCGGTGCCAGTCCCCTTTGGCCAGGGTGTTGATGGTCATCTTGCAGCCTGCTTGGGATCACTCGACGGGACGGTAAAGTGCAAAGACTGAAGTGCAGTCGGGAGCGCGCGGCAAAGAGTGCACCGCTGTCCCCCCCCCTTGCATCAGGCGGCGCGCCCCCGTGTAGCTTAGAAAGGATTACAGTGTGCCAAAGAGTGGAAAACGGCAGATTGTGCATACATAACTGCAGGCTGCCTTCTATAGCATCAATAAAGCCCCATTCAATGGAAACTAAAAGTCCACCCAAATTATGAAACAAAATGAGATAATTGCATGTGAACAATAAAGCCTTATGGAAATGAGTTCCCTTTGCACAGTTTTATTCCCCCGAGTAAGAATACATCCACATTGGTATGCAGAGATTATTGATAACTGCCACGTGAACGGAGGTTTATAAATGAATGTTACTATTATATATATGTTCTTTAGAAAACATTTGTGTCGGGCAAAACGATTGACTTTAATGGGTAGAAGTAACTAAAAAGGAAGAAATTCTATTCGAGAGCCGGATAATCAGAAACAATAGATGTCATAGACATCGAAATAAGAGACAGTAAATGATCATATATAGAAATAGTAAATTATTATATATGTACATAATATATTACATAAATCCTGACCATCACTACCATGGCTGTAAGAGTCGTTGTTGATATTGTTTCAACAGCACATGCACTGATGCTGATGCTGAAGCCCGGTTAATTTGTCCCTCACAAGCTTCCGTAGAAGCAGGAAGTGGTTTCCCTTGTATTGGGATCAACTACCACGCTAGTCGGCTGAATTAATAGGTTATTTAAGGTATTAAGGTAAGTGCTCCGCTAAATAATTGTTTTATTTCGAGAAAATGTGGCTTTGACAATGAAGAGACCCGACATTTGTTGCGGACCAGGAAGGTCTTTGTGGCTAACCGTGCTAACGTTAGCTGTAACAGATTGGAAGGGAGCGACTCACGTCGGAGCTTGTGGACCGAGATTAATAATACGGCGTCGAAGCAGCAAAGCTATACGTTTGATACGCCATTTATGAATTATTATTTTATACTTTGTTTCCCTTGATGTATACAAATGAACTATTAAACCATACGTTCGTAATGACCCTGCTTATATATGTGTCCATTGTGCTGTAGTTTATCTTGCTGTGTAACACATGCTGTTGTGATGTTTCCAATTCAAGAAAATTGTAAGGCCGAGTGCAACATCACTACGCGTTCATGTTTGTGTGTATGCGTGCAGGCCTGGTATGGGACAAACGAAGGCTAATCTACTCCATCTTTTCTGTTGCAGCTAGAATTTGTCACACTTAGTGTGGGCGTCTGGCAGGTGCCAATGGGTGACATTCGTCAGTCGTTGCTGCCTCGGGATGTGCTCAGTGCGGCCAAGGAGCTGCTCTACCACCTGGACATCTACATCTGTAACCTGGTGCAGTCCGGGAGGCAGCCTCCTCAGGTTGACACCAAAACCCTGGAGCTGGTGGAGGAGTTCATTCTGCACGCACCCAAGGACAGAAACAGCCCTGGCAGGGTGAGATGCCCCACTAATGACGATGTTCACAAACCCACACAGACGCACAAATGTAGACTGCCAAAAAACTGTTGATGTTTTGTTTTCCCCTCAGAGAATGAGTGCCCTCCAGGAGCTCCAGCTGTTGGAGATCATGTGCAGCTGTTTTCAGGAGCAGAGTCGTGACACGGTCCGTCAGCTGATGTTCTCTGCCCTCTTCAGTCTCCAGGGCAACCAGGCTGACGAAAGCCGCATGGCACTGTTAGGCAAGTTGGTCTCCATGGCGGTGGCTATGGGCAGGATTCCCATCTTGGAATGTGCTGCCACCTGGCTACAAGTGAGGATTAAAACAAGCATACATACTTGAAATAATTATTTTAATTTTGTATTTTTTGTGCCTCTTTATATTTCTATTCAACTGTGAATGTGTGTGTGGTGGAAGTAGTTGTAATGGTAATAAGCTTGTGTTTGTGCTCTGCAGAGAACCCACCGGGTGTACTGCGTGCGTCTTGCCCAGGTGCTGGTAGATGACTATTGCAGTATGGTGCCTGGGTCAGTTCCAACCCTTCAGAACATCCACAGCACCAGCCCACGCTTCTGCTGCCAGTTCATCACTGCTGTCACCACCCTCTATGATCTCACCACAGGTACTTTAGTTGCATAACACAAGATTTAAAGGTATAAAAGTCTATCTCTTACATTTTGGTATCCCATATGTCGTTTTAACTTGTGGTGTGTGTTTGTGTGTGTAGATGAGCTCACCCCTCCCCTAGAACTCCTCCAGATGATTGTCTCATGGATCCAAGATGACCCTCGTCTTGTTCTCATAGCCTTCCTGAATGCACCCCTCTCTGGCAGCCAGCCAATCAGCTCACTTGATGTCACACCATTAGGGGGATTGGTACGCTGGTGTGTCAAAGCACCTCTGGCCCACAGGAGAGACAAGAAGCAGGCACTGACTAATGGCAACATAGAGGATGACGTGGGGCCACTTTTTTCTTCACTTCATCTGAGTGTTTTACAGGTATCTGTGTTCTTTGACAAGTTACTTTTGGACCCTACTGTACGATTTAGCAAACGAAATACACAAAGTGAAGATTATAAAACCATTTTCCATCCTACTGTCTGTCTGCCCCATGTAGGTCTTCATGCTGTTGCCTAATATACTAAATGAGAAGGGGCTTTTTGGTCGCCTGGCGCTGCTCCAGTTGGAATCCTTGGCTGCACTGACCTCTGACCTTTCCAGACTGTTGGACCAGGCTGACAAACACACTCACACGTCATCCGCAGACACACACACATTGTCCCAGCTGACCCTGGACCGGCTGGCACAGGCCCTGCAGGTGGCCATGGCTAATGGAGCCCTGCTTTGCTCGAGAGGTAAGAGAATGGATGGTTGGGTGGAGGGATAAGAGGCAGAGGTAGTGGCTAGGAAAGTAAAGAAGAGGGGGAGAAAGACTGATACAATTGCTGGGATTCCATCAATGGTATTCGTTAAATAAGCTGTTTGTTATGTAGATTGTTTCATCCTGCTGTATTGTCATGGGAATGCTAATGACTCGTGACATATTGTCTCTACAGAGGATCTGAGAGCAATCTGTTCCCGTCTACCCCACAACAAGTAAGAACCAAATTTGTGTTTTATTGCTTTTAGTCCACAATGTCCAACATTTACAGATGGGGTATTGAACGGAGGGCCACCCCCATTATTATTTATCAATGTAAAGATTATTTGCATGCTTACTGCCAAATCACTTGTCCGTATTCGTTTAAGAGGAGCAGTTCCCATGCAAAACAGAAATGCACAGCCTTAAAGCCTTAAATAAAGACATTTATTTTATTTTATTATAAATGTTGTCTTTGTAATATTCATATTTCAAGGATTGGGGAATAATGGATTACAGGAGACGTAATAAAAACGAAAGTGGATTAATTAGCAGGATTACATTCTAGAATTAAACGGGGTATACTATTATGCAGTGCAGTGCACACTCATTTCAACACTTTACGGTAAAAGGCCACACGGGACGAGTAAAAATGCTTCCTTTTGATGTCTAAAATGAAGAAACATCTACAGTATAGGTAAGAAGACAATTTGCTTAAACACACAGAACCCAGTAAGCTAAAGTATGGCTTACCTGTTGAAACTGCTACTTGATATTTACTACTAAAACATACTTTGGACTGTAGGTGGTGATGGGGACTTGTACGCGAAAAACTTAATCACACAATTTATCCAGTTTATATGTCTTATATCATACCGGCTGCTTTTATCGGGATCAAAAAGTCACCACATGCAGTAAACATAACGTTATTTCCTTTTGAATAAGTGAATGGTATGTCTAATATCTGCATTATATTGTCTGCCATGTGCTAAAACCATAAATGTTTTTTCTCCCACCTTAAAAGCCATTCTAGGGGTAGGTTTGTAGGGGGTAAAAATCATGTTATGGGTTATGATGGCCAGATTTGTACCAGAAAGGGCTTTTGACACAACATCACTTGTTTTTATTTGCATATTTTATATTAAGGTAATCTAAAAGTAATGGTTACATTGCTTTAATATTGTGATACTTTAGATAACTTTACTGATTACATTTAAAAAGCAACTAGAAAGTGTACTGGATTACTTTTTTTTCAAGCAACCCTCCCAACCCTTTATGTCTCAACTCACAATTTTTTTTTGTAGTGTGACACAATTTGCATGACTTCTATCCATTTTGTCGTTCCATGTTCACATTTGTTTCTCATATTTCCTCTCTTCTTGTTTTTTTTTTGTGTTGTGTCTCCAGTTTGCTCCAGTTGGTCTTGTCGGGCCCAGTGATGTACTTCAACAACATCCACACACCCCCGCTGGCCTACAGCCCGCACGCAGCTCATTCCCCCATCGCCTCGCACCCCACACACCCTGCACACACCCCACACACACCGCTCGCTAGCCACCCCTCCTCTCACACCCAGTACCCTGGGCAGCCTTTCATGACGGGGATGCCCTTTCCCTTCCGACCCAGCCACTAGAAGAAACCCTGTCCTGCTTGTTTGCCGATGTGAAGACGTTTGTGATCATTTTGGTTTGACAGGTATGAATCATTGAATAAATGAGCATTATGTATTATGATTTTATTCTGCATATGAGTGTCTGAGAAAGTCTGAGTCTAATGTGTCCATTAAATATTTTTTTACTTCACACTTGTTGTTCTTTATTTAACCACTTGTGGTCACTGTTGGAGGTCTGTGAACAGAGCTGTTTTATGGGGCTTTATTTAATTGTTTATGCCATAGAAACAACAAAAGTGTAGGATTAACTGTGCTTTGCTAACTATTTGTGCTAATATACCCCTCTTATATTGATCAACCTTTAAACCTTTTATTTGAATCTGGTTAGAAACATGACCAACATTGAAAAAACTAAATAAAGCAGTAGCATATTAATACAATGAATAGCATTTAAATGCAGGCCTTTTAAGTGCATGGACACACTAACAGAGGCTCATATTAAGCAAAAAAAAAGTACAAATATCCAAAAGCAAACTGTTCCCATCCGTCTCAAACTCTGCGTTTTATAACGTAACCTAACATGTCAGAGTGATTGGAGCCAAGCCTTGGGAGCGTGAGCTTGGCTGTGTTTTCAGACAGATAGTGTATCATTTGTGTGCAGCACAGAAAAAAAAAAGAGACCGATTTTTCAACCTTCAACCGGACCTCAGCTGCCCTCATCCAAGATGAGAATTGCATCATCCATAGTAGCCTCTGCAGCAACTTTGATGGCTGCATTATGCTTCAGAAAATTCGCTTGCACTGGAGATTTTATAGTGGCAGTTAGATTTTTAGGGCATTATTGGGCAGGTTGGGCACCTTTATTTCCTCATTGGCTGCTTCTAGGTGTGAGTTGATATGCACATTTACATGGGTTGGTTTGTGTAAAGCTATTGTTTGATAGTGTTGCCTCTCTTCCTCACCCAAAATGTCCTTTCAGTTGCACACATGTATTTTAATCTTAGAGCACCCAAGAACAAATGTGCCAAGCGATCTAAGCTCACATCAACTTAAAAGGAACCTTTACATTCCAGCTGTCACATCATATACGGTCACTACTGCACAGTGGGTACTGTTGAACGCTGATTGTACCCTGTATGACTGTACTGTCCATGGGCTCTGAAGCCCATGGGTGGGACAGTCAGCGATAAGGATATCTTTTCTGGGAAACTGATGCTTTACTGTTGGGCAGAGGGAAGGTGACGACAGATAATAATTGTGTGAAAAAGGCGGGACCAAAGAGGAAGAGAATGTATGAGCTTTGTTGCTGTATGCAGGTGCTGAATCAGTTCCCGATTCTTTGCATTGCATGCAACTTAGAGTCGTATAAACCAAATTATTATACTTTACCTAGTATAGCCTAATACCAAAATCTTGTACCAGGACACCAAATATGCTTGCTGGAGTTTGTATCTGTGTCTGAGTGAATGCAATTTGAAATACATTTAATTTTATAATGGTTTCAGAAGAAACCTTGGTTTGAGTTGGTTGGACTTCCCTCTGCAGGTGTGGATTGTGGTTATGCAGGACTGCCTGTGTCAGCAACTGCAGAATCATGGTTTCCAGTAATATAAAAAAAACAACTCAAAACTCCAACTCAAAATGTGATCCATTAATAACACACGGCCAACCACAAACCAGATGGCTGAGCCCTCATTTTCTGCGTCTGTATTGAAATGTCAAGTGTAAAGCCCTTAAACTGATCCATGCTTGAAATAACAGGGGGTAAAAGTAGTTTGCCGGGGTTTCGTCTTTTTGCAGGTGCATATCATCTATTTACATGTTCTCTGTCATAAACCACACACCTGCCTGGAAATCACAGTTTCAGACTGAACCAAACACTTGATAATTTGAAAGTATTGATGTACAAGACGAAGACACAGTATTAAAACAAATCTCTTTCACCTGGCTTTTAGAAAATGATATACCAGTACGTTGTACTGTTAATAAATACAGCTATGGTGTGTATACAACATAATGTATCATTAACAGGCTTGTCTTGTGAAATTCTACAACATCGGTATAAGAGTATAATTCCAGCATCATCTGTTTCTCACGGGGAAAATGACCATAACTCAGTTTACACTTTGCAAAGCCTAAGCTCATAATTGTCATTATCACAGAAGCGACCAGGCTTTGTGGGATTTAGCAGCCGTATGAGAAACACAAAATATATGTTTCCTTCTCATACAGTCCTGGAGCCCCTCCAAGAATTGTATGGCCCAGATAAGGCTAGAGTTGCGCGTAATGTTGGATATCGGGGACACATTTCACAGCAGTCAGTGTGGCAGTACAGTCTCACATGATTGGATGATATCAGGTGGGAGAGTTGTACTGAGGTGTTGCACTGTTTCCTTTTTAGTCACGAGTCTGCACACAGATCCCGTGCATGTGTTTCTGAGAGAAAAAAAAAAGGGAAGAAAAATTGTTCCCCACTGCTTTCACACAGTTGGTGTATTGTTATAGTGACATGTATAGGCACAGGTCCTGTGGAAATGTGCTAGCTTGCTGTGTGGATCCCCTTCAAAATGCAATATATGTTCCAGAGTTAACAGGTCAACCAAAACGACACAGATCAGGGCATTGTTCCTCATTGCTTAACAGGACTAGCGCCAAGCAGACCACATGTGTGAGCGTTAAGTAGCGATTGCACCGTCTCTTTGGTAACTTTACATTCTTGGCCTGCGAGTGCATTAAACTACAACAACGGCTTGCTGTGAAAAAATGCCGTTGAACTTTCAGAACTCTAAATCCTCAACAGAGAGACTGCTGTTTCCAAAGAGAAAACAGAAAAAAAAATCATCTTGTCTGCTGTTTTGTTCAACGGGAGAAAAACGGTAGCTTTGCAAGTAGTCTTGGTAGTAGTCCTGGAACAAAAACATTGGTGTTCTAAGCCACATCAGCTCCTTTTTCATTTCAAACAAAATGTGGGAAAATTATAGTGTAAGAAAATTATTAAAACCAGAGCTTAGACCACCCAATGAAGGGTTCGCACAAAATACATGTTTGCAGCCTGGCACCAGGTATAAACATAGGATTACTGAAGATACTCAATAGAGCAAATTATAGGGACAGTAGCACAAACTCACAAAGTCTCTATTTACTCAATTATCAATAATTAAATCTGATGGTAAAAACAACATTACTAAACCAAGCATTAAAAAATAAAAAGAATCACCTGTTTGCAAAGATTTACTAATAATTTACCACCGGTGGCGACTGCTTTGCTCCTGCCCACTGCAGATGCCCAATCGCAGGGGTTGTTTATTTGTCATCCCTGTCTGTTAAACCAACAGGAGCTGAGAGTTTTCCAAATCTTGCAAGTTAAACTTTAATTGTATAAAACTGAACCATTTTAAGGAGCAGACGAACTAGGAAATAAGAAAAAAAAAACAAATAGGCCTACTATTCCTTTCCTACAGCTGATATTTTCACAGCTGCAGAATGAAGTCAATATTATTCTGTGGGCTCAGCCCTAAAAGTCCTAGGCACATTGGTGTTATGTAAATGTGTTCCCATTTCAAGGTGAGCAGCAGATGAGAGACGCCAGTTTGTCTATGATACATTGGGAGACATCCAAAGTAACTCTTTGCTGAGAACCTCAGGGTTCTTCCCCATCTAAAGTTCAGATGAAATATTTTTAATTATAAATTAAGTGTCAATGTCTAATTATATTTTTACTTTTTGATGCGAAATTCTGATTCTATAAATATGCTATTGGTAGCGTGTGAACCTTGAGCTTGAGAGCTTGTAGCTTTCTAACATGTGCTTAATGCTGTGAAAGGATTTTCTCTAATCCAAACATCTTTTTCCACACCTCACCTGGCATTTGCGAGTCCTATAGCTAACCAAACTGAGAACTGAATTTTAATGATATTAAAATAATATAATACAAACCTGGACCCTGCAGAAGAAGTGTTTTTCTGGACAGGGGGGGTTAATAAAACCTTTGAAGGAGACATTGAAAAGCCTATGTATTAATAGATTGTACAGCTGTCTCGTTAGTTCCAGTCAACATCTTTCCATTTGACACCCCCCCCCAACTTCCTGATGGAGAGGGTGTGACGAGCCCCCGGTAGGCGGCAGTAAAGCAACCGCTGAAATGTCAGCTGCCGTGTAACGTCAGCGAAGAAGAACGCCTGCAACCGTGGCTATAAATATAAGCAGCGTGGCCAAGGGCAGTGCTACCTCGTGAAAGAAAGAGCATTGAGTGAGGCCGCAGCGTGGAGCAGCTGTCAGTGAAGCATCCGGAGCGCTGTGAGCTGTGTTCGAGATAAGGTGAGAGTTTTATCAGTGGTCAGAGCTGGGCTGGGAGGAGTGGTGCTGAATTCACTCTCATTCAGACTGTAATGAACGGGAAACGTACGAGCCCTCGCGTTTCCGTACGGGCTCTCAATGAGCTGCGGTAACATTGTGTGTTATTGAATTGCTGTCGCATACTCCAAAGGGGCTAAATGTGACATTGACCCCGGGTGGATGAAAAGCTAACATTGTCGCGTGCTAGCATGTCAGTTGAAGCACACAGGAGCGCGACGGAGGCGGCACCTTGAAAGGACGCGCTCTCCCGGCACCGCACGCTCTCTCTGCGGTCGCGGTGTCATGTTGCCGCTTACAACTGCAGCGCCATTGCCACTGAAGGCGGAAGTCACGTTTGGTAGGTCATGGCTTGGCGTTGTGGCCTCCGCGCTAAAGGTGTCCGTTTACCGCGTGCTGACCTTGGTGGGCAGCAATAAGATGCTTCACAGATATGATAACGCCGTGGCCATCACCCATTACCCGCGGTCCACACAATACAGCCTGCTGACACTCTGACACATCCATGTATACCACAGAGATACCTGTAACTAACTTCGGAGGCACTCTAACATATGGTAGGGTAGGACAGCGAGTGGAAAGCACCAGGTCAAATGTACTGTAGTGTTTATCCAATTATTCTTATGGTAGGGTTAGGACGTGGATAAGATTTGGATAATATCAGGATAAATGGGTCGTAGCAGTTATCAATATTTCAATTATTATAATTATTGTATTGCATATAAGGCCACATAAAGCACAGCACCTGTACATTCTTTTTCTTAACTTGGTATATGTTTTTCACAATAGACCTGACTAGAATTTCCCTACTACCCGTTACTGGTATTAGTCACTCAAGTCTGTATTTTAGTGGTAAAAATGTCTATCAATACCTTTCACACACCATTTAAGTGTGAGCCTGGACGACATGCACACTCACGGACGCTACCCATTGGAAGCCTAGGGTGTAAAGGTGCAACCCAGCATCTAGAAACTAACCGCCTGAACCTGTTATAGCAAAGTGTTTCCTCCTAAAGCTGATGCAAGATCATGCCGTCTCCTGTGCGGTCTGCATCTTATGTATGCAGCCATGTCTGCTATTCAGAATGCGCTGCTTATTGTGCAGAACTAATAAATGGGATTTGCCTGACTCACTGTTCCACATTTGGATGCCCCCGAGCTGTCTCTTATACACATCCCCCCAGCTTCTGGGAGCTTTTTGCCCAGTGTGACTCTCACATGATATGCCTCTACACAATGACTCCAACTCACCCCTGACCCCTCTCCCCTTCTCCTCTCCTGCCCCCTCCACCGTTCTCTTTTTCCTCGCCATCTCGTTTTGTCACCCGTGCTTGGCCCCTTCCCTCTCCCCTTTTTTTCTCATGCTCTTATCACTGGTATATTTTATTGTTTGTCTCCCACACTTTATCTTATGTGAACCTCTCCTCGCCAAGGGCAAGAGTTGTTTTGAAATAGATCAGTTTCAAAAAATGTGTAATTTATTGTAAATTTTATGGTCCTGAATACTGAGAATTTGGGTCTGAGGATAGCGTTTGAATTGAAACTCCAAAAGAAGAAAATTCTGTCACTTAGCTGCAGTGTTTAATACAATGCACTACAATGAAGTATGTGTATAGATTAATTGTTCCTATTATATTGTTACTTATAATTAATCAGGATAGTAGTCAATGTAATGGTAGTTCAATTTTAAATCCAATCTACATATCAACATTTCATACCATGTATTATGAAATAATATAATTACCTGCAATTTCACAAACAATTGACCTTTAAAAACTGATTTAATCAATTTGGTTTGAATACATTGATGCAATGAATGCCCAGAAACCTATACTTAGCCATGTTCTCTGAATGTTCTTAACTTCCTGATGCATTTTTTTGGTTAAAAATAAACCAGCAGTTAGAGGGGGTTTTCCCAAACGTGTAGGTGTATTTTCTGCTGTACCAGGAAGATAATCTTTTTTCATCACTAAGAAGTTGATGTGACTGCTCTTGGAATGACGTAATTCGTTTTGACCAGGTGCAGTTTTGAAATGATCATCTGCTTTTATGAAATGTGAATTCCAATGGAAATTTGAAGTGTTGTTACGCAGTGCCATTCACAACAACAGCAGAATACACACAAACACAAACTACTTGTGTGAATTACAGTTAAGATATGATGTCTTCAACATCATAATAATGACTATTATGATGTTATAATAATGATGATGATGTTATGTTTTTAAATGTTGAGGAGAGCATTTGTAAATTATAGTCTGTCGTTTAAAGTGCACAGGACTGTCCTTCATTTTGAAATGGTAAAGGAGTGCCCTTGACTCTGTCATTTTGTGGGAGAATAGTGTTTTCACTGCCGAGCTTGCATCTGTGACCCTCAACTTAGTTAACAGCAGTGGTGTTGTAATGTTCCAACGAAAGACTTCTTGCCAAATCTTCAGTCACTAGTATGAAGCAATGTTTGTTCAGATTCTAAGAACTTAAAAAGAACCTGGTGGCACCTGGTGCTAATAGTAGGAAACCTAGAAACCTTAAAGCTTTCAGACACCGACAATAAATACATTTTCCAGTGTCTTACATGGTACACTGTTAAGCAGGCCTTGCCTGCGTTTTCGGTTCCAAGAAGGGTGTGACTCAAGTTTACGCTTCATATCTCTGTTGCACACAAGTGTCTAAATATTATTGGATGGAGATACACGTCATGCATCTCGGTCATACTGATACAAGAAAATCTATCCTGTTGAGGCAGTAAAGCTTGTCTTTTCCCTCTCTAATGCTGGACAGTGTTGTGGAAGTTTATTATCCGTTACAGTTTATTTTTCTTAAGTTCATCTGCATACATTAGTTTGTATAATTTATTTATTTTTGCTTTGTGGTAACTAATCTGATTAAAGTATTAGCTCTGCTAGTACCTGGCATGTTTGGTATGTAAGATTATAGACATAGCTCTGCCCACCTTAAGAGAGAAAATGGTTTTACAAAGCAGCCATTCCTGGATTGATTACACTTTTTTAAAGTTCAGATTATAACTTCCAAGTGAATGGTTAGCAAAAATCATGCTGTGTACGGTGAGGAGGTAAAATCACCTCAAGGTTATAGAAGAGAATGCAGTCTTGGACCTTTCCTGACGCCATGTTCTAAAGTTAGCTGTACTACATTCAATACTCAGAATAGCAGAAATGTTTGCGAGCTAGCTTATTGTATAGCCAAACTCCACCAGCTCTGCATCCTTATTTGCTTGGAGTGATCGTTAAGGCTTTTTGTCAAAGTTGTCTGGTACGCATGCTGTCACGAAGTTCATCAAGTCCATTTCTTGGCAAGGCCTCGAGGGGGAGGCCTACCAATCTGCCTTCCCTGTGTGGGTTTCTGTCCCCTTGGCATTTGCCCACACCAGCTCCCCTCATGCAATGTCCAGTTTGGGCTTTCCTTCCAGTGGGGCTGGTAAACTGGTCATTTGGGTCAGGAATGTTTCTTTGCTGTCTGGCAGCACAGCGCACATTATAAACACTGAAGGGGAAAGCTTCGCATTTGTGTCTGTCCTTGTTTTAAGCTTTACCTCTGTTCCGTTACTTTATTTACACAGAACAAGCGATCAAATAAAAACATTTGACATATCTGTGTAAATATGAAACTAAGCTCATTTTAACCACCTTTGGTGGGGTTTGCTTTGTGCTAATGTCAATAAAGCGGTCTTCTCAGTGACTTATTCAGTTCAAAGTTGAACAAGTAGCTCTACCCTCTCTCTCTCAAGCCATATACATTTGGTTAACAACTTCAGTTATAAACTGTCAGATAGTTAACCTTCGGGATTTGGATAAGGACTGGTTTATTTTAAGTGTTTTTGTCTGTCCTAGTATTTTCTGAAGGCCAGCCATGGCAGGAGAGGTCACAGGAACTCTCAGTCAAAGCACTCTGCTCACCAAAACGGTGATATACTGCCAATTCTATTTATCCAGCCTTTATTTAAGCTTTAAGCAGATCAAGTTCAATACACAACCTTCGATAGCACAGAGGTCAGCCGTACATTGCCCATTGTAACTTCCTGCAAGAAAGGACCTACATTTAACCTTGACAGTTGATGAAAACCAACTATGCATACAGGTGTACGTGTGGGTGGCCTAATTGTTTATACAAGGGACGTTTGGAGTCAAACTGTTAATGCACCCTCTGAGGCATAACTAGGACAGTACTGTACTGCAGGAAGTAGTCCTGTTTATTGTTGGAATGTTGAGGTGAGAAAGCTGTGTGTGCGTGCGTGCGCGTGCACATATATATGTGTATATATACATATATATGTGTATATAAACATACACACACACGCATATATTTGATAGCAAAACTTATTAACTAACTGATAGCTAACTTATTAAATGCTTAGTAGGTTTTGTTCCAACAGCCCTTCAATTTTTTTAAGCACCATACAGAGTGGGCCGCTTTCTTTAGGACTATCGCATGCATGGCTCTTATTCCACTAGTTGTGCCTCACCGTGTTTAAGAAAATATACAGAAAAGTGGTATTTCAGGCCCTCCACCTCTGTTAAACTGAGACCTTGCTTTGTTTAGCTTGTGGATTTAAACCAAAGCGTGTGGGAAGCAAGTTATGCTGTAATTGTATTCTTCTGTCGATAGAGTTCACATGGTCGTGGAGTCTGTTTAGCTGTGCCGGATACTTGTCTTTTGTGCTAAGAAATGGTGCTTTTTTTCCCAGTTAGAAGCAAATGAAACCAAATGGATGTTTGGACAAGACGTGGGATGCATTCTTTGGAAACCTCTGTATTCCCACAAGTGAAACAGTAATGCAGTGTGTACAGTGCTCCTGCCGTCTCTTCGAGGGTGATGCTCAAGCTTTGTATCTTAAAGATGGAGTCTGTTGTTTGCAAATCTGAATTTTCTTTTTGTTGCCTCCCTTTTTCAGTTTCCAGTGACGCAACCATGGACCAGGCAAGGTCAACGATTTTTAAAATTGTGAGTATTTTAACCTGAAGCCCAAAATATCAAAAGTATCCTTCCTTAACAGGTGGCTACAGTTATTTCTACTAAAATAGCTGTTCTTATAACTTAGTTGCATATTTTTAAATAAACTTTTTTTTAATGCTTAGAATGAACATCATTTTAAACTGAGTTACATATACTGAATCTTCACTGTATGGGTACTTTTAATTAGCAAAGTTTATAGATTCAACAATTAGGTTCTTGCATAATTTGTTTGAGGAAAAAGCACATGAACTGAGAAGTACTTCATTCTTGGTGAATTGGCTTGACCTTACCCCCAAACTATATAAAAACCCCAAATATTTTTTATTTGAATACTATTAGAATATATATATTTATATTAATAAGCTTGGTTTTTAGTTCGACATTCACATACTTACTTTGTGTGTAAACGCAGTTTTCATCAACAACAAACATCTTAAATAAATAATCCTATGCTCTCTCCTGTGGTTCTCTGCCATCACAGATTAATGGGGAGCCACACTCCTACACGCGTTTCAACTTGACGCAGAACATGGAAGGTGACACTAGCCAGGTGGAGATGAAGCTGTCATCTGACCTTGAAGAGGAAGCTGGGGAAAATGGAGTGGGAGGCAATCAAAATCACAACTCCAACCGCAAACCCTATGTGACTCAAAGATTTGGACGTACACCCAAGAACCTCTGCTTCTTGGTGGCCGCAACCCTCCTCATATTTATCATCGGTAAGAGAGGTTGTTGAAAGGAGAAGCTGTGCTTCTATTAAAATACACATCTCTCCAAATCATGTTTTTTGGGTCGCTATTAATTTCTTTTTTGGCGACATGATGTGTATTTTCCATCTGTGCTGAATCCCCTATAGCTTTATGTGTCATATTTGTGCTTTTTGCTGTCATTGGCCCTCTTTGGTTGCTCCTTATTTGAAACCTATTTCTTTCAGGGTACTTGATTTGCTACCTAGTCCATTGGAAGAAGGAATTGCCTCCCATATCTGTAGTCTCTGAGAACCCGTATGAAGATATTCCCATTGCCCATGAGACAGGTGCTCCCCCCCTCATGAACTGGAAAGATGTCAAAAGCCTCTTGGCTCAAAAACTCAGTGCAGCCAGCTTTGCATCAGTCTTCAGGTAAATCAACCCCCCCCCCCTCCTATACTGGCTCTAGAGTCTGCTTGGAGAAAAGGTCCAAGTTTGTATGACAGTTTTGTTAGCTTTAAAAACAACACATAATGTCTATTTAAGTATTGTTTGGTATTCATTGTTTCTTCTTCTTCTTCTTATTATTATTATTATCATTATTATTATTATTATTATATAAAATGTTTACTTTTCTCTTTCTCCCTTTCTTTTATTGCAGGGAATTTGCCAGTGATGACCACAGGGCTGGTTCTTCAGGTGACGAGACTCTCAGGCTAAAGGTGTTTGATAAGTTTACAGAATATGATATGAAGACCTGGACGGATGAGCACTTTGTTAAAGTTCAAGACCCCCCAGCTTCCGGCTCCAACAGATTTGTTTTCAAGGGTGCTATTGAGGAGCGTCCAGCTGGATTCCTATCCTACAGTGCCAATGGAACAGTAACGGTAATCTACAAGCTACATTCACAAGATTTATAGAAAAATATATATATTTTTAAATATATAAAACTAAAGAGACAATTCCCTATTTTTTGGTCCAGGGTGCAGTTGTGTTTGGACACTATGGGCAGGAAAAGGACTTCACCTTGCTGGCAGACAAGAACCTTAACCTTAGTGGCAAGGTTGTGCTGGTCAGAGCTGGTAGAATCAGTTTTGCTGAGAAGGTGGGGGGATTTAATAATAAATAAGACTTTAATGTTATAAACTCATTCTGCTCCCCCTCAAACCCTGTATAGTATGGTATTTTCTACAATTATTAATAATTGAATTTCATGAAACCTTTTTCTTTTTGTTTATAGGTGGCCAATGCTGCAAAAATGAAGGCCTCTGGTGTGTTGATCTATGCAGACCCCACTGATTACACCATTGGAGACAACACTGAGCTCTTCGGACATGTGAGTGAGAATTGGATATTGCACATTTGGAGAGCTTTCGGATACACCAAAAGGGGGGAAAACGTGATCAGTAATGGTACTCTGGTAGGCGGTCATATTTAGTCCATGATGAATTGGTAATAATGAGGCCAAAATTTGTCTAAAAAACATTTCCCATAGCATTGCATCACCACCAGCCGAGACGGTTGACATGAGGCTGATTGGGCTCATGAATTCATGCGGTTGATACCTAAATCTGAGTCTTCCATCTGTAGCCTCAGCATGAATTCAGATAAATCAGACCAGGCAACATTTTGAAACTAACTACCCAGTGGTGATGAGTGGGTCTATTGCTGCCTCAGATTATTTCACACACTTTTTTGACCATCTGTCTAAAGTTTAAAAAATGTGCACCCTGAGTTGCTTTTTGCTCTCCACAGTTGAGAAGAGTAGTTGTGAGTTACCGATGCTCATCATCTCCAACCAGACCATTTTCTGACTTCTAATCAACAAATGATTTGATAATTTACTGAATATTTTGACTGCATGGATTCATCCATCCATTGCACTGATGCAACTTGAATTGTTTATAGCAGAGGTCTTCAACAGGGAGTCAGCGACCCCTAGGGGCTCAGCAGAGGTACTGCGGGTGGTAGCAATAGATTCGATGAATAATCTTGAGTATAATGACAAAGTGTAAAACGTTAGTTCTTATGTGTTTTTTTAAAAGCCTAAAATTAAGTCTCCAGGCTGCTGGGAATATAACTCTGGAAAACTCAACTTTTTGATGCGATAACATTGCTGCAAACTTTGTGAAAATGCCTGCCTCTCACAGGTCCACATGGGTTCAGGGGATCCCTACACCCCGGGATTCCCCTCCTTCAACCACACACAGTTTCCCCCGGCTAAGTCTTCAGGCCTGCCAACAATCTTGACTCAGACCATCACTACAGCCATGGCTACCAAAATTCTGCAGTAAGGTTCAAACAGGCTTAGGACTATCTGAAATGATTCACTTATAATAACAGCAATGATGTTTGTGATGATGTTTTTTATTGTTGAATAATATTCTTTCACTTTTAAGCAATTATAGTTGTATCATTTACAAAATGTCTTTACCTGTGTCTAATAGGCAGCTGGGAGGGCCAGTTGCGCCAGCAGAATGGGCATGCTACAACAAACTGGGAGACGAGAATGATGTTATTACCCTGGAGGTCAACAACGTTCTTGCTGAGAAAAGGATAATTAATGTTTTCGGTGTCATCAATGGCTTAGTGGATCCAGGTACAATGAAATGCTGCCTTCAGAGATCCTTTGATTAGGAAGGGTTGAGTGTCTTACCATGATTTTTGTTTTACTAAATGTAGATCGGTATGTGGTCATTGGCGCTCAGAGGGACGCGTGGGGCCCAGGTTTTGCTAGATCAACTGTTGGCACCGGTGTCCTTGTTGAACTGGCTCGTTCCATCTCAGAAATGGTGCAAAACGGTAAGTGTCAGCTGACTATTATTTTTTGGAATGAAAGTCTTTGAATGAAATTTAATATAAATGGAGTACACCATGCTCATATCAGATCCTATTTGATGCCTGTAATGGAGAAGCTAAATAAACTAATGTTGAATGTGCAGATTTTAAATAATTTTATTTTTAGCTATAGCGCTTTGGTAACATGGATTTGTTCTCCGCTTTGGCAGAAGACTTCAAGCCAAGGAGGAGCATTATTTTTGCCAGCTTTAGCGCAGGAGAATATGGCAGTGTTGGTGCCACCGAGTGGTTGGAAGTAAGTATTGCATAATCAATTTTGTAATTAATTATTTTCTTGATTAGTATATTTTCTGTAGTATTAGCAGTAAGGGTATTTGTACTTAATTGTATATTGTTTTGCTACTTCTAGGGTTATCTGTCTACTGTGGGCATGAAGGCTTTCACCTACATTAACTTGGATGGTGTTGTATCAGGTATTTATCACCATGACAAGAAAGCTTTTTCAACCAGCAATTGCTCCTTCAATGCTTTCCTATATTTACAGAAAGAAGAAATGTTATTTTTTTTTATTTATTTAACGACTGTATTCTTTTTCAGGTCAAGGTAGATTTAAGGTAGCAGGCAGTCCCTTGTTGCACAGCCTGATTGTAAACACTCTGAAAGAGGTAAACCCACTGCAGGAGGATTTTAAAGCACATTTATATTATTAGGGTATTAAGTGTCCTTCATTTTTTTAAATAAATTATACTCCTTGTGAATGTTGAGAAATGTTGAAAATGTGATTGTTTGTTCCTCAGGTGAACTCTCCAAAGAAGGATGGCACTCTCTTTTCTCAATACGCAAATGGAAACTGGGAAACAAATGTGTAAGTCTGACCAGGCTATTGCATTTCCGTTCAAAGAGTCAGTATTTACACATCTCCTAAGCATCTCTCACCAGTATCACATCTACAACTGGAATGTGTCGGCTAGCTGCCATGTTAGCTTCATGGTCCACTGACCACTGAGGGGAAATTAG
Organism: Colistium nudipinnis; assembly: GCA_016785305.1. Taxonomy (NCBI): domain Eukaryota; kingdom Metazoa; phylum Chordata; class Actinopteri; order Pleuronectiformes; family Rhombosoleidae; genus Colistium; species Colistium nudipinnis. Next base: position 2,613,225 of record JAFBJU010000528.1, on the reverse strand, counting down.
GTTCCACAGCACTGTTCATTCACTTTCAAATACATCCATAAAGCAATTTACGTAACAAAAGTACAAATCAGCACTGTTGGACAGCAACGACATGGATATAACGGATGGCTGTTAAAAGTACTGGTTTCAAAGGTTTTTCCCAAGGTTACCTATGTTCTACGCAAGGTCACTACTTGATCTTTGTCATTTGTTTATTTTCCAGGTTGGAGCCCCTGAATATGGATAATACTGCATATCCTTTCATTGCTTTTACAGGGATTCCTTCCGTTTCTTTTAGATTCACCACTAGTAACTCGGTAAGTTGTACTGCTGGGGGAAAAAAAAAAGGGAAGTGTTTCTGAACCTACATCAATAATTCAGGACAACCTTGTGCATTTTCTTTCACAGGATTATCCCTTCTTTGGGACCTTGCTGGACAGGCAGGATAAGCTATCCGCGACCACAGGCAACCAAGTTCCTCAGCTGGCTGAAATAGCTGCCCGGTTTGCAGGCCACATAGCACTAAGGCTGGTCCATGATCATCTGTTGCAGATGGACTTGATCAAGTACAGCAACATTTTACGCGCTCGTGTGTCTCAGATGAGCTCTACACTCATGAATATTCAGAGGGTGGGTGTTTGATTATAAACATGGAAACTAGTTAAGAGTGACGATGATGCACCTCATTTTGAATTTCGTTTATTTACCCATGTGGATGCCATTTTTGCTTTCAGATGAAGCCTCAGGTGTTTCCCAAGGCACTGTCTGTCAAGTGGTTGATCTCAGCCGCAGGTGCCTACAGCCGTGCTTCTCATAAACTGGCGGTGGACATTAAGAAGAGTGACCTGAATAACATTGAGAAGTGCCGCCTCCTCAATGACCGCATCATGACGGTACTACTGCTGCACGAGAAAGATATTCTGTTCTCTTCTAAATGCACGTCTGAATCGTGGGATATTATGATTAGATGAATTACCAGCTTTGTTTTTCTCTCCTACACTCTTGACTACAACTACATTTTAGTATGTTGTTGAGTTTACATCTACAAAATACTACTATCCATGTACTAACTTGATTTAACCTAAGTTGGCTCCTTTGAATATTCGTAGAGTACAATAAAATAATTGGATTTTAACCCCAACCCTTTCCAAACAAACCATTGATAAAAACCAGTAGTCACTGGCTGCTCAGCAACAACAATTATCCAGAGGCTTTATTTCTTTCCTAATTAATTCAATATTTCCAACAATTTCAGAAAGATGATTACAGATGCTTATCACTTCATGTCCCCTGTATTATATGCTGTGAGAGATAGTGATGATGGAGAAAAGCTCTCTGCAAAACTAAAACAATCTAGCAGAGCATGAGTTAAGCTGATGGTTAACATTTAGTTTGGAGATGTTTTCCTTGCATTATGTTAATATTGTTAATAAGCAGAGGCTAGTATTTAAATTCCCCCAATCAAAAATGACCTTAATTTATGTGATGCCTTTTTCCTGCCAGGCTAAATATGTGTTAAAAAAAAAGAAAAAAAAATCCTCTCTTTACTGGCTCTGTAGACACTGCTCTCTTAGTTTGTAATTAGTCCAGTGACCTCTGACCTCTTCAGTCCATTATCTCATGTTTCTGCAGGTGGAAAGGAACTTGCTGTCACCCTACGTGTCTCCCAGAGAGAGTCCTTACCGCCACATCCTGCTGGGCTCTGGGCCCCACACACTTGAGGCTATATCCAAGCACCTCGATAACTTCAGAACCGACCACCCCGAGGCCGACGCCGACTTGTTCCGCAACCAATTTGCCCTGGCGACCTGGACCATTCAGGGCTGTGCCATCTCACTAGCTGGGGACATCTGGGCCTTGGATGAGATCTAGACACCCCCCCCCTCCCTTGTTCATGGTTAGTATCTCCCTTATCACAACTAGCAGGGTGAAAAGCAGTAGGTTGTTAGAATCCACCAACAGTCACAGCTACGCAACATTCTTGTACTGTAGGATACTTACAGTGACGAAAGTGGAGCCGTTTCCAAATGGATACTAATAACCGTCATCACCTCTGCTCCATAATTTAAACATTTAAGGTCAAACATTAATACGATACATAGATGCGCCTTCTGCCTTAAAATTAAAGTTCAGGTCAACCCCCCCTGAGATATTCCTACATTTTCTGGTACTTATGTGGTACTTGAATACTACAATTTTGAATACTCTGGTGCTTATAACTACCTTTTCATTCCTGCATAATGTGGGAGTACTACTTAAATTGATATAACCCTCTTCATGAGTAGATGTCGTTAAAGTGATGCATTTTTAGCACATTCTGGGGTCATAATCAAGGGAATGACTGACTGCCAGCTTCAGAGGTTAATGAAACATAAAAGGGTAGTGCGGTGTAATAAATGAATTACTTTCCATTGGTTAACCATAATGATTGAAATCCATAACTGCTGGTGTTTCCACTGCAGCTGTAAGGTAAATTATTTGTTTATAGTGTGCTAAAATCTGCTACTTATGTCAGAGTATGGTGAAAAAGCTCTAAAGATTGTTTTACATTGACAAAGCACAGAACACACATCTGGCTGTGGTTGCGTTTCAACACTCGAGTTACATTCATCTTAAGGTCTTAAAGTCCTAACTACATGCAAAAAAAAAAAAACTTTAAAAAAGCTCCAGACGCAAAGAAAAGTCTGCTTTTTCAGAAAAACAAGGGAGAAGGTCCCCAACCATGTGGCACTGAAACAAAAAATTGTATGTCTATTTATTTTGTTATTTATTTATCAGTGGCAGGGATCACTATAAATATATTTTTTTTTATCGCCTTTTATAAAAAATAAAAAAAAAGTAATTATCGGGAGCAGTGCCTTCCATAATTATGACAGTTATACTGTCGAAATGACAAAAGCAGCATCTGCTAAAAGAGGTGTACATGTTGACTGACGGCCAGTACTGCACACAGAACAATTTCAACTTCTGCCAACGGTCGGTTTTCCCCAACATAAATCGCACTGGGTTGGTCATGTATAACACCATGATGAGGATGATTTTCCATGAGCACCTCTGGTTGACTTGTCAGTAGATAGTCTTTGTCACATGTACATTTGTCATCCTGAGAACATTATCGGGAGCAGTGCCTTCCATAATTATGACAGTTATACTGTTGAAATTCAAAAAAGCAGTATCTGCTTTAAAAAAATAGAGAAAAAGGTGTACATGTCGACTGACAGGCAGCACTGCACATGGAACAATCTGGCACTTCTCAACTAAGCTACGTGTCAGCTTTTCTGCATAGCTGACAGGGGGTTGGTCACAATATTTCTTGTACAGCCCAGGATGTTAAGTCAGTACTGGATCGTTGGTACATGTATTCATCTAATCCTGCCATTATCGGGAGCAGCGTCTTCCATAATGTGGAAAAAAAAGAAAGGTAATTTTTACCTACCAGTGTGTGTCTTGTATCGGAGGCAGTGCCCTCCATATTTCACTGTAGGGGTGGATGTTTTTATTATCGGGAACAGTGTTTCCCATAATGTTTGTATATATTGCTAAACGATGCACATGTGGGCTGCAACTTTTGATCCCTTCCATGTTTCCATAGTGCTACCTTATGTCATTTCCTCTCCAACGGGCTGCACTCTGCAGCTTCTGCTCACAGCTATGATATAGTGATTAGTTTGGACATCTGCTCTTTTGAGAATATTTCCCATCTGTCTCAATAGAAGGTTAAACAAACTGCATGTCTTTCCTCTGTTCTGTGTTTGTTTCGTGAACAGTTTGTCTCCTTTCAATCAAGTGTCTTGCCCTACTTTCGTTGCATATGTCAACCTGTGTGATGTCACTAATGTATTTTGCTTTTAAGAAATAATTGATGCAAACCTGTTCGGGGACCACTGTGGTTAATAGTGGTGTGGTTCATTATTTCCATGATCACTCTGCAATGGGGTTGGTGCTGATAATGATTTGGTCATTGATGAAAGTACATTCTATCTTCTGTTCTAATTTGTTCATTATTGTTGAGAGATTTTCTTGTGCCTTTGTTTTGTGGCTGCATTTCTGAGTTTCTAGTTACAGTCCCTAAAGGAGTTTTGGTTTGTTTAATTTAGTTTTGACACTTGTGTTTTTTTCCTGTCTGTCAGAATCAGGTTACTGGTGTAAATGCCTGTTATACATACATGTTTAGATAAAATGTTACAAGATTAAACATTGTGAAAATGAAGGGGAGAAATCAATATAGACTAATCTTAAAACATACACCGAATGTAACAGTAGTTGATGTGGTCCTTTCTTTAGCTAATCTGCTCAGTCTGAGTTTTTTAGTTTTCTTTTTATTGATGTAAACCACCTGATGTAATGCCTCACATGTTTTATGCACAGTAGCCATCTAAATATGATCCATAGGATATTTATAGTTTAAATGATTCATCTAATCTGCTGGGCCATTTGAGGAATTTCTAATACTGGCAACTTGCTTCCCACCAAAAATTGGAAAACAAGCAATATGTGATTGCTGTGAAGTCTATAGAAGCCATTTTTTTTGCTAAATTTGTATTTATTTCAACAGAATTCGAACTTCTGACAACCTGGATAAAGAATTTAATTTGTTAAAATGACTGCATTTATTTTCCTTATCAAACTGTATACACGTTTCTTTAGCTTTGTTTTTTGCTGCAATAAACAATCACATCCCAAATGGTAAACTGTCTTTATCTTCGATATTTACATGAATGTAATTTACAAACTACATGCTGCAGTAGGTCTATACTTAATTTAAATAACTACATTTAAATGTTTATGTTGAAACAATGACTAACAAAAACATGTTAGTCTCCTATTACTATTACTATTATAAACCACTTCCAGGGTATCTTTTCTTCCTGAACAATGACGTGTTAAAATGTTCTCAATCAATACAATTTCAAATAGGCTAAGAACTTTAAGTACAAAAGTGCTCCTGATGAACAACAGTTGGAACAAACAAAGTTTGGATTAAAATAGGAAGTAATTATTTGAAAAAAAAAAAAAAAAATCCTGTCAAAATTTCAATAATGACCGGATGACCAGAACGGCTCACTTTTACTTTAGTTTGATAAGGAGTGAAAAAGACTTTACCAACTTGGAGCGCTGGGGGATAGCAGCCCATGTTGGAATGTTGTCAATGCATTATTCAACACAAAGAAACGAATCTCTCATGAATCTGCAGCCACAGAGTGAAATAATGGAGGCATGTTACTTTAAGAGTGGGCTGACAGCCTGTATGTGCACCAGAGAATTCATACAAGCGGAAGATCTCTCACTTCTCTGCTGCGACGTCACCAACCGGAAGTTGCTTACTTTTACCGCTCATAAACATGGCGAGCAGAAACACGACTGTGCTCCAAGTCAAGTGGAACAAGCCCCCTCTATACCGTTTTCTCAGCCAGGATTTTACCCCTATATTTTTCTATTTTTCTTTTATTTCGCTGTAAAACAGAACGCACGTCCAGTGTGTGTTATTGTTCTGAAGTCACGTTTGATCGCACGAGCATCTGTGAGATCTCGTGTATGTGGAATTGCCCCTTTAAAATTGTTACAACGAACGACAGGTGTGTAGTGTTTCGGGCTGGCAAAACCGTCTAGTGTGTTTGTTGTTGTGTATTGAAATGTACATTTGTAACATTAAACATTTAACGTATTTGGCAATATTGTTATAATATTTATATGTTTTATTTTAAACATATTCTGAAAGTTAACTTACACTTACTGACTTACTCGGCAGAGAGAAAGAGGAGTGAGCCATCTGCCGCCCCACGGACGATCTCCGTGTCGTACAAAGAAGGCACAGACGTGACGTCAGCAGCCTCGACACTCACACTCTGTGTGCGTATGCGTGTGTGTGGACAGGAGCGGGGGCGGAGGGGACGGAGGACACCATCCGTCCAACGTGGGACGCTGCAGACTCTGTCCGGGACCGGCTTCACTCGGACCCCGGCCAAGGTCCTTTCACATGATGTCGCGCCGTGTGGACTTGTAGCTGTAGAGCGCACAAACGCACCGGAACAAGAGGAGGAAGAGGAAGGGGACACACACGCAGAGACAGCGGCCTGGACTGACACAGTTCAGGGAAACTGTCCCGTACGAGGCTGCATGCAGCCAACAGGTGATGGCTGCTGTCAACTGCCTTCTATTCTGAACACTGCAGCACTTTAGACGACCGCCGTCACTTATGTGGAACAAAAAAAAACTTACACACCGACATGTGTAATAAGCCATTTTTATGGAATATATTTAGAGATATCTGTGTTGTTATACAACCAGCTGTCCCTACATGTAGTGTGGATAACCAGTTAATAACAGACCATCCCATTCAGGCTACTATTTTTTTTATCATTGCTTGAACATTGAATACATAGCACATATGTGGATCATTGAAACCATAATGCAACGGCTGCAGCTTATAAGAAGCCATACACTCTGAATGCATACACCACATGTATGTCTTTTAATGAGTTAGGGATGTCACACCCCACTTGCTATGTGGTTATTCACTCACAAAAGTACACATGCAAAGTCTTTCCTCTGCTTTCGGTATGTATGTATTCTATTATACTTTTGAGATTTTATTATTTATAATGGTTGCCAGTGATTGACTATGAAGTCCAACTGACCCAATGTCTTCCAGAAAGTGTGAAGACCAGGACCCTCTAGTACAGTATAGATCAGATCGTTGCTACAAAACACCACAAGGGTCTGTGTGAATGATTGTATATTCTAATCATTATAATAACATATCATATCTTTTATGTCATGCATCTATCACAGCTTAAAGTAGACAGTAGTAGACATTCAAGTGTCTAAGGCTGTATTTATACAACAGCATCTCTGTTCCCCAGACTTGCTGCTTGGTTCCCAGCACCCTTTGGAGTCTGGTACTGTGGGAGGCACCCTTACAATTTGTTCCAATGTGAAAGCCAACATCCATCAGAGTATACGTTACTGATACGAAATAAATAAATGCTATAATTGACATTCTGATCTTGTTCAGCATGTTACATTAAAGTGGAATGTGACATATTCAATTTGGAAATGTTGTATACCTGTACAAAAGGGAGAAGGTAAAATATTGTGTGGAGCCAAAAGTGTAAAAAAAAAAATACATTTAAAATGATTTATTTCTGCTTGGGTAACCTGTTAGTGTTTTTGACTTTCATTGTCAGTGTATTGAGGGTAGTATTGAAAGGGACATTATATGTACAGGCTGGATAGATTAATACCAACATATGTTCATGTTTGCCAGTTAGGAAGGATTTATGATTTAATTTGGATGTAAATTATTTGAATATGTTATTTACAAATCCACTGGAAGTTATATAAGGGTTTGCTTCAAGATATATATTTTTTAAGTGGAATAAACTTGTTGAAAGATATGAATGTTTAATAATACCACAGTAAAACTGAAAGCGATCATCTTTACAATCACCACACATCTTCCTTCACTGTAATGCTGTATATGTATCAGAGCAGATGTGTCTTCCTAATGGCACCACAGGGTGTGATTGTATCTATTAAAAAGGGCCTTTGAAAATGAATGGAACCAGGAACCCAGCTCGAAGATGTTATAGGTTATTAGCGTGATCACATGTGATTGGATGTGTAAGATAGATTGAGAGGAAATGTTCTATCAATATTGGCTTGATGCCCAGCAAGCATTTAACGGTAACAGTGCCAAATACGGGCATTGCCAACTTGCTAAAAAGAGGTTGCAGACTGCAGCATTGTTGCACCACCTTCCTGAATGAGTACAAGAAAATCCCCCAAACCTCCTTCCTGTAGGTTTATCAGCATGAAGACATGAACCTTTCTCACTCAGATTATTCAACTCATTTTTACTATAATCAAAAATCCCTTGAAAAAAAGAAACCCACAAGTTAACTGATCCTGATCTGATGGATCTCATTCTTCTGTGCAAAAGGTAGTTAACATTCATAGATGAGCTACACCTTGGCATGTTCTTTATTTGTATTTACAAGAACTCAAGTTTATGTTGAGTCTATAAACTGTCAGATAAACTGTCCTGTTATTATCTCCTGTCTGACTAACATTTGATAAACAAAAAAGAAACATCAGATGTGGAAAACTATGTATAACAAAGATACGTCTTGATTTATAAGATTTATTATTTCTCTCTTCATTGTACTACTCATAGCTTCCATTGTTAATGTATGTGACATAGCAATAGATAAAGAAGTGTAGTTCCTGTCTCCTCTGTGAGAGAAGATATTGTTTCACACACCTCAACTTTCCCCTGCTGTATCGCATGACATGTGGAGAGCAGCTTTTCTTTGTCCTCGATGAAAAATCGACCTGTCCTGGCCAGTTAGTTCCTCCTTTATTTCCATAGTGGCGTGTTTATAAGGAGGCTTGTCCATTTAAACTAAAACAAGATTTGTTATGGTACTAAGCTGATACAGAGTCTTATGCATGATCTGGGCTAATCTGAAATGTTTAAAATAGTGTCTTGAAGACCGGATATGTTGCTTTTATATTTTTCAATAAAAGTTCAGATAAGATAGGTAAGATAAACCTTTATTGTCCCACAGTGGGGAAATTTGCGGCGTTGCAGCAGCCCAGGTTAAGGTATACAAACATAAATAGACACAGGCTCAGAACAGAGTAAACTTAGGTTGTGCAAAAGTATATATATGTAATTAATAACAATATAAGCAGTGTAAAAAAATACCACATGTGGTTTAAAATTACAGTTTGAATGGAAGAGCTCTTTTCTAGTTCTTTACTTAATCAAACACTTTTCTTAAGTGAGTAATGTCGTACGACAGCATGAATGAAAGGCTTCTGTGTGACTTGTCAGTTTTTTAGGAACACTTACTGTAGCATAAACAAATGCAGTCTAATACAACATTGTTATTTCATGTTTTTCACATTTTACTGTTTGGTTTTTGAAAAGAACTCACTGTAGTTGATTTGCCGACATCATCTAGGCAGAGAGCGGATCTAGTGTTGTACGAGGCCCTTCTGAATAGCCCTTTATGTGGGGTAGTTTATTTTTGGCCTTTCTTACACTCTCGAGGGACAGGGTGGAGGTAGTCTTTATGGGCCATAGTGGGCGCTGCAGTCTCCCCGTCCTGCCCACTGAACCACTGTTGCCGAACAAAAATGTAAAATCCACTCAGGTCCTGTGAGGTCAACCTCTGGCATGTTAACAGATTGTTGTCCATAGCAAAAAAAGAGATGTAGCTTACTGGTTCCGCCTATGGTGCTGAAGCATGAATAGTTCATGTCGATGAGTTAATGACATGCCTGGGGAATTTTGCTCACCTAAAAGCTGCCAGACTGTTAATTGGGTGTAATTGTTTACAATTCATGCTTATGAGCTTGTATGTTATTAATATGTTGACGTGCGGTATGCTCATGTGGCACTGTTCACTTACATGTGTTGTCTGCTTTCTCCCAGACAAAGGAGTCATTTGTGGAGCATATGCAGGCTGGAAGAATAGCTTGGTCTTTCTCCTTGTTGTGAACAATTCCTCTGACATTGTAGGCTCCAGTGAGCCACTCTAGCAGTTGGTGGGTGGACTGTGTCCTGTGTATGTATGTGTGAATCGCATTGATTCTTTCATATTGCCCTTTCCTGCAAAGGGCCCCTCAGGCATTCCTACCCCGGCCCCCAGACCTGGCTAGGAACATTGTCAAGTCCATTCACTTTGGAAAAAGCTTCCGGTATTGGCCTAATGTAGGTTATTGATTCAGCAGGTTATTGCTAATCACAGTTTCATGTTCTTTAATGTTTCATGCTCAGGGATTTTTCGGCAGAATTCAGACCTGCTGAAGGTGGATGTTAACTTGATCAGAAATATAGACATCATCTGGCCACAGCTGTTTCATTCATCAGTTTTGCAATGGTAATATTATGGGCGAGTTACCCAGTGGTTAACTCAGTTCAAGTGTTCTAGCGTTGATCCCGTTGTGGTCATGTGCTTAAAGTGCAAGTTGGTGGATGGTTGTTGCGGAAAGCTACAGTCTGTGGTTGGTATTAACCAGATGGTTCATTGAAAGATGGTATGTCCAATTTATATTGCTCTATATGTTAAACAAATGGAGAGTGTTCTCTAAGTTTAATGTGGCATAAAAGTTATGGGAAAATATTATTGAGGTTAAATGCAATGTTTCATTTTTTGGATTTTTATTTTGGTCCATAATTCAATGTGAACAGTGAAGATGAAGGAAGATTCTGATTGCATGGGGAATAACGTTTATAAGGTCTACTCATATATTCTCTCTTCGGAAATTAAATACAATGTATATTAATAAATGCTGCTCACAGCAAATACTGATATATGTGATTCATTGATCACAAAGCATGTATTTAATTAGATACATGTTTTAATTGCCTCACAGCCATAGTTATTATTTAGTTATTTTATGTCTATATTATGTAACTATCTTTTTTAGCAGTGTTATTTAGATGTGTAAGTATATATATATATATATATATATATAATTTGGGGATATTATTATCATTGTTGTTGTTGTTGTTATGCATTTTTAAACTCAAACAAGACTTCTTTTTTTATTTAGAATATTCCTGCAACACACCTATGGGTTGGTTTTGACCGATGGATGGAGATGAAATCATGTGAGTGCGTGCTAAACTCGCAGTGCCATGGACTCTGGGCCTCATCTGCACCTGGTTGGCATTCTGTCATCAACCTGAGTGGAGCGTCTACAGTGTCAGACCAGGGGGTGGACCAGCCAGGAGAGAAACCAGGTACATAGCTTTTGTCAAACTTCATGTTGCTTAAACACGCATACGTTTGATTGTGTATGTTTGCTTTCCTGGCTTGTTTGTATGCACGTGTTTATTGGATTGTAATATAATCCCCGTTGGGAATTCAGCGTGAATTCACAATAGCCCATTGGGACATAGTTTCAGGGGTCGAAATGAAACGTGATGGTCGGAGTTCTGCTTTAAGTGAATAGTCCACCCAAGGGGATCGGAAAGTGTGTGTTTGTGTGAGAAAGAGAGAGAGCTATGCAGACATGAACTCATGCCAAACAGTGACTCTGCTTTGCATGGAGCATGAAGGCCCACAGACCAGCTCTGAATATGTCTGAATGGAAAGTAGTCACCTTTGAAATACAGAGCAAACACGGGGGATGGTGTCATGTTGGTTTTACTTGCGTGTCAGTTCAGGATCGAACAGCAGACAACTCTGGTAAAAGACAACTTCTGATTCTTGTAAGTTTTTTGTGTTAATACTTAAAAACAGAAGATTTATGTGGTTTACCATGTCCTGTTTCATCTGGCTTGTCTATGTGTGTGCTTTATGTCCTCAATTTATTTATTTTGAATTTGGGGGCTCAATCACCAAATTCTTAACTCGTGCGTAGAATAGGAGGAAATGAAAGTCACAATGGCAGCCTTAATAGAAACCCCTGTGTCACACAGGCACAAACAGACCCACGCACAGGATGCTGGCCAGCCAACCGCTCCCTAACAGGTGTCTCTACGTCTCAGTAGAAGGAGAAAGAAGTTCATGAGAAAGTGTGTGTCTGAGAGCCGAGATGGAGTGGTGGGGAAATAAAAGGAACAGTCACATTGTACGTGATATGTGCGCCTGTGAATGCAGCGGTTGCGCCGGCATGACTTGGTGCGAGTGGGCGCACCCGCTGACAGTTGCATTGTTTTGTGAGGGACGTTACATTTGAACGAAGGTTGCCACCAGTCGGGTCATGTTCTTATCAGAGAAAGGCCATCAGCATTTACATCAGTAAATGGCTTTATAATTGGAGCGAGGATGAGGGCAGGAGGAGTAGCAGCCTTGTTAAAGATGCTTATCTCTACCGTGCCGTTAAGGTCAGGCCTCCTGTCTCTATAGTATTTCCACTTATCATGTATGACCCTTTATACTACATTGCCTTTTACATGTAAATATGAATTCATTTGACAGCTATTGTTATTTCGCATACAAAAAAATAAATAAAAAATAATTGAACATAACATTCAACAGCCCAGTAGTACATAAGGAAGTTACCCTCACATTGACTGGCTTGAAAATTGGACCAGAATTGGATTGATTGAATGCAACCACAAAAAGGGAATCACAGGTGTTCGAAAGTGGCGTGCACAATTCAGTTCCTGAAAACCTTGGCAACAGTAATGGGAACCTACCGGCAAATGTAGGCGATACGGCCTGAAGGTAGACATGTAGTTAGTGATTTAGGAACTACTTATTCAGGATTTAAAACAAACAAAAAAGTAATATAGTGAAAGAAGAAAGATGGTCACAGAAAGTATGGGGACACAGATAAAAGGGAGTGAAAAGGAGTTGGGGAGCAGAGAGCGGAAGCTCCCAGAATAGAACAGTGACCAGTGACTGTGCTTTTTGTGAAGAGTGTCTGTGAATGCTTAGAGGGCCTGTTGGGGGCCCACGCTGACAGAGGAGAACCTGGAAGAAATGGAGCCTCTTTGAGCCAGTGTGTGTGTGTGTGTGTGTGTGTGTGTGTGTGTGTGTGTGTGTGTGTGTGTGTGTGTGTGTGTGTGTGTGTGTGTGTGTGTGTTTGAGTGTGGGTGTGAGAGAGAGGACAGTGTTATTTTAACGCTGAACTTACATCCGGCTGTCAGACTATGCTGACCCACCTCCCACAGTTCCAGACTGCTTACTCCTCCATCAGACGAGTTGCCACATGCCTCACTTCACTCCTCTCTTATCTTTCCTTTCTGTTCTTTTTTATTTTCCCCTCTCGTTTTCTGTCCCTCACAGATATATACGCAGATATTGCATTACCCCCCCCCCCTCGCTTAGGGGGTTGTGCTTTATTTTCACTTCCAGGTGTATTGTATGTTTGTATTAGGTTTCCTGTTGAAGTGACACTGAAATAGATCACCTTGTGTCAGTGACATCTTACAGCCACAAACTAGACTAGAGCTTCTCGTAATTTAAATTCAAGCGCTGCCTTTCCGTCTGCATAATAACCTTATTGGCCAGCATAGACTGGTGATCAATCTCGTAAACACAATCTGCTCCAGAAATTGTGTATACCCTGACACACACACACACACACAGGGCCACACCGACACACACAGGGCCACAGGGTACAATGTGTTGTTTTCTATATCTATGTAATCACTCACTCCTTCTGGCTAGATTGTAACTGGAAGAGCAGCTTACATATTGACCAAACACTCACACATAAACTCAACAGTTACTATGGGATGATGCATTTCTTCAGGCTTTACTACAGACCCACACACACACACACACACACACAATTACTGTGTTTATTTGCATTTAATAGTTTTGATATTCGATACTTACGATGATGGTTGATTTTGATGTGTCAACCTGAAGAAATTGTGTAATGAGTATTATAATTGGATGTTGGACCTAAAAAAAAATATGTTGCAATATATAAACTGAATATTACATGGTACCCTTGAGAAAAAGGGAGAAATAGCTAATTTAGATGAGGGTATGTGTAGAACCCCTCCCCCCCAAAAAAGAAATCCAGTGTAATGAAGAAACAACAAATTTGAGCTCTCACTTAGAGCGTTACCATCCAGCCATCCATTGAGGCGGAAATGCACTCTTCGACACCAAGTCGCAAGCATTTCGGTGACAATTGACAGTTGGGTGCTTGTGAAACAATGCACGAGTTGCCACATACAACCGTGAGAGTGTACAGCTTTAATATCTTACAGTCTAGCCAGGCAAAATCTGCTTCTTAGAAATTGCTTCTAAGAAACAGCAATGGCAGTGGTGAACAGTGCGTCGGAAATTGTCGACTGTATCTCTGCCACAACTGATATGTGGTTAGGTGAGTGTTATTGCACTCACAGAGTGCAATAACACTGCACACAGCACAATTAGGTCACTCTTGCTCAACGCAGGGGTAATGTGTTGATGGATGAATGTACGGCCTCAGAATTAATCTCTTTTATATATCTGTATATCAGAAAGTTTTCTTTAAAGTCTCTCAGTGTTTTACCCGTCATAGGCAGAATTATATTCCGAGTTGCTGTTGCCTACATTGTTTACCACAGTTGGTCACCACCATTAGCCCTTGCAAACAAATCTTTGCTTGATGAAATTAAAAGCATTACATTTAAAACTCCAGTAAATATAAAAAACTGATTTTACCATTTTGCTGGAAGCATTGAGTGAACTCTTTTTGACAGGAGCTTAAATGTAACGGGCATTCATTTATATGTAAAAGTCCTGGACGCTTGCTTTGACTTTAATATTTAGACATTGGTCCAATGTGTTTCCAATATGATGGGAATTTTATTTGTCCACGTTATGCTTCTGAATCTTCTCTGCTGAATGTCCAAATTACTCTGAACTAGATTCTATGAAATCATGCCAAATCTCGAGTATTTATTTTTACTCAGAACAGAAAATAAATTTGATTTGTGCTCTTTGCACCTGCCTCTTGAAGGAGAAACTTGAGCTGAAAGTTAATTCTTCCTCTCAGTGCTTCAGGCCGCCCTCATGTGGCCAGATGAAGTAGTAATAATAATATATAGTCGCAAATATGTCACCAAGAGAACTTTACAGAGTATATTTTTAGTTACAGCCAATGAACATTGCTCATTTTCTGAGATACAACAGATTCCCCTCCTGCACTTGGAATAGGACACATTGATAAACCTAGATTTGAAGCTGTTTTAAGCTAATGGTTAAAGTATGAATAGAACAGAATAGTTATTATAAAAAGTAATTTACTTTTTATACATGTGTGTGTGTGTGTGTGTGTGAA
>JAFBJU010000528.1:2429515-2593032 GCA_016785305.1 Colistium nudipinnis | reverse complement strand
CTGTGGCCAAAGGACACGGGGCAACGTGGGGAGGAGGTTGGACTGGGGGATGTTGCAGTAATAGAGGAGGACGATCATTCGCCAAATCATTGAGCCGGTCCTGAAAATTAGTGGAGGGGTGCCGAAGGGTTAGTGGGTGAAGGACTGAAAAGAGGAGAGATGGGGGGGGGGGGGGGGGGGGGGGGAAGGACTGGGGGGGGGGGGAGGGGGGACGATAACAACAACAACAGCAGCAGCAAGGGATTAGCCAATCGACCGAGCCACCAGGAAGTCCATTTAGGACAAAGCGGCGTCAAAAATCCTCTCAGACTTTAGTCGTGAACATCACAGCCGGTTCAATTGGACAGCTGCTCCAGATCTGTAAGGGGGAAAGACAGAAGCACACCAGGGAAGAATGAAATGACACAGGTGAAAATGAAATGCAGCCCCTGGAGGAGCTCCCCCCTTTGCCGCTGTGATATTTCCCCCCTGACGATAAGCGAGCGGAGGTAAGACGGTTGCAGTGATGCCTGGCGCACAGAAATAGAAACAGACAGAGAGAGGGGCCGTGCCAGATATGAAGAGCATGCGTCGGCACTAGCAGGAGCAGTCGGCGAGAAGAGAGAGAGACAGAGAGAGAAGAGGTCATCGTCGTGGCTTCAGTTGGGACAACAGAAGGAGAGCCCGGCGGATTTGTCACCCCCGATTGCCCCGCCTCGGCTTGTTCATCCCGGTGCGCCGTCCTGGCTGCAGCCGCACTGAGGGCTCCCGAGGGATTTCCTTGCCTTTAGGGGACAACAGCTGTCAATGAATTAGTGTCGAATGAATAATTGTGCACCGGCGCGGTTTCCTGACGACCGAAACCACTGACCTGCGCAAAGGATGCGCTGCACTTCAAGTGGAGTGTCTGGATCTTTGAGAGGAGAGGCGGGAGAATCCCTTGCTCTCAACACAACCAATGCAAACATAGGGACTGTGCTTCTGTTTCTGTGATTCTGCAACGGGATTATTTGTCTGCAACTTGCCAGAGGCATTCAGGTCCTGAAATCGACCGAAACCACTGACCTGCGCAAAGGATGCGCTGCACTTCAAGTGGAGTGTCTGGATCTTTGAGAGGAGAGGCGGGAGAATCCCTTGCTCTCAACACAACCAATGCAAACATAGGGACTGTGCTTCTGTTTCTGTGATTCTGCATCGGGATTATTTGTCTGCAACTTGCCAGAGGCATTCAGGTCCTGAAATCGCTTTCCATAAAGACGGGCACCTGCGATTTTACAGACTGGTCGGTCGGCAAACACATGCGCACACACCCACACACACAAATGAGGAACTCCTGTCCTGGCCATTTGTTCAACATATGCTGACTCCACCGCAAGGAAGTTGGGTCAATTGAGAGAGGTGAAGCAACGGCAGACGTTTGATTAGAAACACTGTGCCGAGGCACGACTGTGCTGTGAATGCAATGCAGTCTGCGAAATACTGGCTTCCTTAGGACAGTGAGCCTGATCCACTCCCTGACTGAACAAGTGCGTGGGTTGCTCAGTGACGGGAGCTGTGGCTCTCTGAGGACTTTGAGGACAGATTCCGTCCTGTGTTGGAGCCTCATGATGGGCGAGACCGCAGAATACCAGAGGCTGCAAGACACCTCAGAGCCTAACTTCCAACGACTACCCGCCGATGAAGATGATGAAGAGGTAGACCTCCACAATTCATTCGATCTTGGTAGTAGTAGTTCCGCCATGCTGCTTGGCACAAACATACTGTAGGTGCGGTGGCTGATTCAGTCATTTCCAGATTAAGACTCTAACATTTGGTTAATTATTGTCACGGGTAGCGGCTATCCTGTGACATCACAGTCGGTGCCACATTTTGACAATGTGTTTTTCTTTTAGGCCGGGTGCGTGTGAATAGGGGTGAGATGGGTTATTGTGTTTGAAAAAAACGGTTCAGGCAGGTTGACATGTCACAGTAAGGAAAGCAGATGTGAAAATTTGGCTGGCTCGCTGTCGCACTGTTATGGCTAATTGGTATACTTTCAAATAAGGTCTGTTCCTGCTACAGTTGGATCGCTGCAGGTCAAATGTCTGCAGTGAAAAAAGTCCCGGCTTGTGTAAATATAATTGCACGTCTTAGATCCAAGTGCGAATTCATCTGTCGCACAGAAACAGCTCTTTTACACTTATGTTTGTGACCGCCACGAACCCAGACACACCACACACCGCAGTTCTCACCCGCACACAAGGCCAGCCCCTGTGCTATGTGCTGAGTTATTGAATACAGAACCATGAGGTCATTGATGAAGTGCTGCCGAATGGGCACAGTGACAGGCAGAGTATGACATTTTATACCCTCCCCCCGCTGACAGCCCGGCTTTTCCTTTGGATTGCAATACCATTGACGCTAAACTGTTTGTGTTTTGACTCACATATTTTGATCACTTCATATCAATCATTATTGGAATGATATAATTGAATATAAATATATTGCAACGCAAAATATATTGGTGGCCAGGTTTCTGTATTTGCCGCGGTGCCAAACTAGGTTTGAGTGGTTGTTGATAATGATTTCATTTTGCAACGTGCCACACTCAGTGCATATCCTGGTCAATATGGAATACTGGAGTATGTCCAGTCACAATAAATTGTCATTTAAAAAATCTAGACCAAGAATAACTTACATTTTAAATTTCCTGTAATATATATGATTCTTATAGACTTCCGCTTTTTGATTTGGCTGAAGTTGGAGCTAGCATTGCATACCTGCTTGGACTCGTCCTGTAAACAGACAGTTGTACCGTGTCCTTTATTGTTTGATTGAGATCATTTTATTGTAGTTGCCTTTACAATACATCGAAGATGTTAATGCCTCGGTGGAAGGACTTTGAAAACCACCCAGTCTTGCCTGACAAGTGTGCACGGCAATGGACTCCAGTCCTCTGTGACCCTGCACAGGGTAACCGGGTATTGGAAATACAATGGCTGAATGAATGTGTTGATCTGTGCTCTATGCTGAATGTGTGTTTGTGGTCTGTGTGCGAGTCCAGTAGCTTTAAGCCGATGGACACTGCAGCTGTCCTGGTCGCTGAATCAAATCAGTCTATTCCTACAGCTGCAACTCCTTGCTTAAATACAGTGGTTTTCTAGATCAGATATAAAACACCACGCTAATGCGTTGCATACCGCCACCTCGAACCCGAGAGAAAGGACGTAAATATGAGGCAATGAGGAAGAAATAAGTAGTCTCGAGTTTTTGTCATAAACCGTCTTTAATTAAATTAAGAAATAGCTTGATGAGAGCGACCATTTCATTAGTAAAGCTTATCTGCTTGCAGTGTTTTTCCCCGAATGAGTGAGAGAGGATTAGTGAGCTGTCCCTGCTACTGTAGTCTAACCACTACCCTTCTCTGGAAATGATGGAGCGGTTAAGTCCCAAATATTGTTAAGCATCTATACTGCCCGTATATATATATATATACTTTTCCAAACAGTAGATGATGCCCGTATGTGCGAGGTCAATCATGACATTCGACCGACATTTTGCACTAACACCCTCCTTTCCCCACTTCAGCCGGCTTTAGGGGATGATAGAAGGGATGGCTTCGGATGGGTGCATAACCAGGGTGGAGGCGACACTAGCACGTGTGGGTGGGGGTTGTTTTGGTTCTCTCTGGCATTATGCATAGTAATCCAAGCGACCTAAACAACCTTTGTTCAAACAAAAGACGAGGAAATGCACACGTTCTGTTCTGGACTAGAGGCAGTCTGCTTGAATCCAGAGTGTTACTATCTGTGTGATCACGAATGATGTGTCTCTGTCCGTCTGTGCATGTATCGTGTGTGTGTGTGTGTGTGTGTGTGTGTGTGTGTGTGTGTGTGTGTGTGTGTGTGTGTGTGTGTGTGTGTGTGTGTGTGTGTGTGTGTGTGTGCACGCGTGTAGATGTATGTAGATGGGGATTAATCACGTTTGCTTTACTACCTACTTCACTATTCTCTTATAGATTTTGGCATGGAGCACCAAACCACAGATTCATGTTTTGCCTCAGAAAGGTTTCGACTCATTTTAGAAATGCAATGGCACTGTGTCCACCCGTATCCAATAAGCTATGTTAATTCCCAACTTTGTTTGTCAGTGTGGATCCAGCCGAAAGTGATCGCATGCCTCCGCATGCCTGTGTCTGTGTACAGTGAGAATCATATTACAGAACCAAGCTTAATATATGTGTGTGAGCGTGTGCTGCAGTTCTCAGACATAATGCAGACCTCACACTCAGCTTTGTTCTTCTTAATCTCATTAGCCGGCAAGCCACCAATATGATGTCCATTCATGATAATGCAGCCAGTGAGTCATAATACTTATGGTATGGGTCTGCGTGTGTCTGTGTGTCTATATACACGATAGGCAGATGAATGCCAGATAGAAGCATCTAGACAGGCCCACAGTAGCTGCCTCATTGTGAGTGTGAGTGTGAGGGTTCGAAAAAGAAATAAGATACAAGAGGGACAGTGCCATACAAGGGTTGGATTTTACCAAATTAAAATTTGGTAGGAACATACTCAACATACTACAAATTAAATATCAACATAAGTAAAACATTAACAGTGTTGCTGATGGTTAATACACAATAAATATTGGCAGTGCAGTTCATGATTTTTAAAACGCAACTCAGACTTCCCCAAATGTTGCGCATCATTATGTCATTTTATTTTTTATTTTTTTCGCTGACCACTGTCACAACTTCTTAAGTCTAGATGAAGAGGCATCCCTTCTGGCTTCCTAAAACCCCCAAATATAGGCTTATACAGGATATTATTTTTATAGGTGTAACCACGATACTCTCTATTATACAATCATGGTCATAACCAAGATAATTGCGTACATGATAAATTATGCACCCAGTCTGTTTTCTCTGTGGCCTGATGATGATAAATAAAAATGAAAATGTTAATACCTGTTAGGGCAGCCAATAAACATTAAATTATAATAAAGGGAAGGATAGTTCCCGACAATTAATTCTGAACAACGCTGGTGATAACGCACGGTCTTTAATCATTAGTCTTTAATTTAATAATCAACCTATAGCCTAAATATATTACTAGGACTAATATGTGAATATCAGTGAGTTAGAGCACTCACCAGTTCCCAAAGTAAGATTTGCTGCCACCTTATGGTATCTTAGTGAGGCTGCAGGTTGACTTATTGACCATTAATCATATTGGTCTAATCTCCTTAGTCAGCAGGCAGCTGACAGTACTGGAATGCATTCCTTGCAATGATTTTTAAAACTTTCAAGCCTCAATGCAACTCTTATATCGGATGCTTTGTTGTTCAGCCACAAATGAACAGCCTTTGTGCTATGTATTTCAAATTTAACTCATCAGTTTCAGAGTCATATTCCTCTCAATCACGTCAACTAACTTATAGAATACTTCTCAGTTGACATCTTGAGTACCTGAAGGAGGTTTATGCGGTAAATGCCTTAAATCACTTCTGTGTGTGCATGGGGTTTCAAATGTAGTGGAAAGGGTCTCTGCTTCTTTCCCCTCATATTCTAAGCGCTTGAAGGTGTGGACCCAGATTCCTGCTGTCATCTTTGTGCCTGAGTGACTGTTAGAATTTGAGACCATTGTAAGAGCATTTTTCTTTGACATTTTATGTGACGTCAGTGTTTTTGAATCCAACTTACCCTTTCTTTGGGTACAAGTTTGGTTCGATTATAGCACACAGCGTAAAATGTAAAATAAACTAAAAACCCACATCACTTTTTAGGAAGTTTTTATTCCTCAGGCCTTCTTTGACCTACTTTGTTAATTTTATACACTTAAACAGTTATACATATGCGATAGGCAGTCACGCTGAGGCCATGCTGAGCAATACTCATTCGTGGCCAGAGGGAGCGCTTCGTAAATCTGAAAGCCCACTGGAATTCTTTTGATCTGATATTAGTGGATTTATTTGGTTTCAAATGATGTATCTTTCACATTGCATTGGTCAAGTATTCAGGTAGACATCTGTATGCCCTGCCAGTTATGTTTATCTTACTAATATATTTAAAACCCACTGTTTTGATTGGCTGTTGCTAATTCAGGATAAATTATTTTACTTAATCTGGGTATTTACAGGCAGTGCTGCCATTGTGGCTTTGTCACTTTTCAGATCCCTTTATTGATAAAAAATAAGACATGGTGACAAATCAAACAACCTTTCGGACAAAACTTGTCACTAGAAATTTGATTGTAATAAAACACCGAGCACAGAGAGCGGATAGAAGCTAATAGAAATGTACCAGTTGAGAATATGAACATTCACTTATTACATCATCAACCAGAAGTTAGTGAGTTGCCAAGTAACATTTAAAAAAGATGAACAAAATAAAAATAGAAAAAATAAACGGCAGTTTTCAACAATTTTCAACTTACTCCATTTAGCACATACTAAAAACCACTGCAATGAGGGATACATTGGCACAAACACACCAACAAACCCTTTGACGCAGCACCACGCGCTTTTCAGAAATGACCGCAGTCCTGCCTTTAATCAAAGTCAGATGCTTTATGGCGACAACTCTCATACTTTTGTTCTTTTCTATTTCCTTTCCTTCCTTGACCCCCCTCCCCCCCCCCATTGGATTTGCTTTCTTCCTTCCTCTCGTAAACTTCCTTATTAGAAGCAGAGAGAGCGACAGTGATAGAGAGACAAAAACATGTCCAAGTTCAGGCAGAAATAGATTGATCCGTTATCAAAGAGCAATGGAAAGCAATGGGAAGAGAGAGCAGAAACATATCAAATGAGAAAGCCAAAAGTTCAGTAATATGTGGTGGGAGACCGAAGGCGAGTGGGCTTGCTACTTGTAAGGGTCTAAAAAGCAGCTGGTAAGGGTTTGTTTAGTCAGCGGAGTGGGAGAGAGATAACATTTTTGGAGGCTTAGAGGCAGGAAATAAAATGCAGAACCCAATAAAGAAGAATATGCAATGAGGTTGGCAAGACCCAGAGGAGGGATGGGTAGCAGGGGGGTTTAGGAAGCGAGGTTTATGCTGCCATGCTTATAGACACTGTATGTGAGAGTGGTGAAAACTGGTGAAAAACTGCTAGCCTTTTTAGGCTCGAAACAATTAGTGTCACACACAAGTCTGTCTGTTTTAACGCCTGTTAGCTGAATAAAAAAAATAATAATAATAATTACCCCAGCTTTCAGAGTATAATGTTGAATTATCGTCTTGCTTGGCTTGTTTGTACAACTTAGTTCAAATAAACAAAGCTTTTGATTCATTGCTATGTATGACAAAGAGAAAACAATCACAACTACAGAGCCTGAAAAAAAAGCCCGTTTGGCACGTTTGATTGAAAAGTTACTTAAGGAAATAATTAAAAAAAATAATAATAATTTTAACATATTATCAAAAAGCCAGTGATATTTTAATGCCCAAAAGGTTAACCTTCTTCAACATGGTGAATTTTAAGATAAGTAGGCTGAGATATGAGGGGGAAAAAAGGGAATACCGAAGAAGGGAGATCTGTGTGCGTGTGTGTTGTGTGTTCGGGGGGTTGCATCACAGGAAACAAGCTCCCCATCCTACAGTTGAATGTTACCCTTTGGCCTTGGATCAAATGCTTCTCCGGTCTGAATACCATGAAGCCTCTGTGCTCTGCACCACGCACAGCTCTGACTGGTTGCCTGCTGGAGGAGGGGGTGGTGGGGGGCTGACTGGTTGCCTGCTGGGGGGGGGGGGGGGGGGGGGGGGGGCAGTAGAACGAAGTGGCTATATGGGATAGAAAGACCCAACAACAACAACATACAGCAAAAGCATATTATTGTAAACCGAAACCACGGTGACACACATCTCTTCGTTACTTCTAAGCTTCAATGTGAAACCAGAGATGCTGGGACACACATCTCTTCGTTACTTCTAAGCTTCAATGTGAAACCAGAGATGCTGGCTCTCTCCGACTGTCACCTCTTTGCTGGCTGAGAGGGAGAGAGAGGGAGAGAGAGGGTGAGAGGGAGAGAGGGAGAGAGAGGGTGAGAGGGAGAGAGGAGAGAGAGAGAGAGAGAGGGAGAGAGAGAGAGAGAGAGAGGGAGAGAGGGAGAGAGGGAGAGAGGGGGGGCTTATTTGTGTAGTTCTGCAAGTTAGGATCTGGCTGGCTCATTGCTGTCTGACACACGGGCAGAGGGCAGAGCCGGGAGGCTGCCTGTTTCTCGCATATTGAAGTAGTGTTTGAGTTCTCACACCAAAGTGCTACACGAGTGCCTCATGCCCTCCTAGAGGGAGCTGATGGGGCTTAGAGAAGGATTGCCCCGCCATGGAATGTTGCAAAATTGCGCACAGGATTGTAGGAAGTTTTTTCTTCCCCCCTCTTGGGTTTGGAGCTGTGGGTCTGGAACCAGGGCGCGTGCCCCCTTCTCGGAATTCCCTCAGAGACCGGGAACATCACACTCGGGAGGACTGTGGCTCTCGTAATGGTTTAAGAGACGCATAGCGAGCTCTGGCCATTTTAACGTCCACACACATTTTTCGAACCTACACTCACGCAGACGAAGGAATCCAGGATGCGACGCTTTGACAAGCTGAAAAAGTCGTTCCCCTTCCTGGCGCATTTTCGCATGTATCGAGTAAGTCTGGTGTCTGTCTGATGTCCGCTGGTCCTGTTCACTCGGGGATCTATTATTTAGTAACATGATATGGACAGTTTAAACTTTGTTTGGAGCATGTGGATTTTCAAGGTGTTGAGATGAAGCATTTTTATCATGTGATATGGTGGAGGCGTTTGTGTGTGTGTGCGTGTCTGTGTGTGTGTGTGTGTGTGTGTGCATGTGTGTGTCTGCGCGTGTGCATGCATTTCTCCACTACCATGAGAAATGAGTTCAGGCTAGAGGCATTTCTCACAAGGGACCTCATGTTGTTTTCCTGCACGTAAAGTCCCACATCCCTCCTCGCCCTAGCTGACATATTTGTTATTTTTTCAAACTCTAATTAAAGGTTTAAAAAAACAAAAAACAAACTTTGTTTGCTTTTGCATCAGCTGAGGGCCTTTCCAGCGGGAGGGGGGCTTACCACAAAAAAAATACAATAACAATTGACATGATGTTTGACAGACGAGGCAGATCCAATCTTAAGCGATAATTGTATGGCATCATTGTCTCTACGCAGGACCCATCTCAAAACCATCTGTTAAATGCAACATATATATGCTTGTTTAATGAGTTTTGGAAATGACTTTGTAAGATGACTGTGAAATATGATATAAGGGCCTTAGCACCTTGATTTTATGCTCTCATGCCTCAGTTATGACACGTTCGTGGATAAAGGCCCAATAGGAAGCCGACGTGCACCTTTTGCACCTTCTGTGGTGAAATAACACGTACTTGTTGATTGCCAGAGAAAGATCAGACGCGGAGCTGCATTTATTGAAGTGTATTCTGAAATTTCAACATGGAAAATTACAGGTGAAAACTTGAGTGTCACAGTCTACTATCGTGAACCGCAGAACGGATAAACATGCCACATGGTCAGGGCTTAGCACATATTGGACCAGCCAAACAGACTGTAGTATCCTCTTTCTCAGGGCGAGGGTTAGGCATGATGTAGCAAAACACAGAATATGTCTATGGATTCAAGTGACTGCTCCTGTAGTTAATCCTGAAGCCAGGCTCTCTTGCAGGTTATTATATTACCTCAGGTTATTTACGAGCTATGTATAAGTAGCTGTTTTTCTCCTTCCAAAAAAATACTAAAAATAAATAAATAAATAAATAATACGAGCAGCCAAAGCTGAATGTTTAGACATTGCAAAAGACGTATCGACTAACTCACTGTTATGTGCATGGCCATGAATTTGTATCGGGATACAGACATCTGGCATATGCATTGGGAATTGAGGATCTCTCCAGGTTGGCCCCAGTCGGACTTTGCATTTAAAATTCCTGAAAAAAGCAGGATCGCTTATTCTGAAAGAGCCATGGTAAATGTATTAATATAGTGTTTGGCAAACTGTATTCCTTTGGCCCGGCATTAAAATTGTATTTGTGTATGGGAACGAAAAACCTCTCTAACTCCTCAGGTCAGTGAAAGGAAGCAATAGGAAGTGACCTTTAACCAAGCCCATTAGAAGTTTAAATGAAAGAGAGGAAGCTGTGACCCCTCTGACATTTTTCCTTTCGACCATGTAACCTTGCCTCCGCCAGCACAGGAAGTTTCTCATTCGCAGTCTAATTACTGCTCTGCGGAATGACCCCTACGCCCCAGAGCATCCAGCCTGAAGGTCTCCCTGGAAATCTCTGCAGATTAGGACTATTTGTCATTGTTGTGTAGATTAGGTTGGTTGATGCGTCCACTTCCTTGTCATGACTGATAATAATAACTGCAACAGTATGAGCAGGTGAAATGGACTGGAGTGGTTCAGCCCATGTAGTGTCGTCAGTAACTTTCATACTGAATTCTCCCAAACTCCACATTTGAACTCCCAACTGCTGTGAAATCCATCAGCGTTTCAAACTCAATTTCAGCTAAACGTAGTGCTGGCTCCTGCTGGTTATATTAAGCAGACGGTGATGGATGGGGTTCTCTGCCGTGATGTTGTGTTTTGACACTTAAGGGCGATGGTCTGTCTCACCGTTGGAGGGATGGAGTATACTGCGTGGTCAGAGGGTTCGGCAGCCTTCCGTTTGTCTTCGCCCACACTATACACGCCAGATATCTGTCCGCAACCTATCTGTGGAACGGCTGCAAAACAAAACAAAATACAACCTTTTGCTTCTCGTCTGTTTGTTTGGATGTAATGGTCAAAACTGGTCGCGGGCTAAGCGGTTATTAACACCAGAGATATAGGATTGGTGCATTCATACCAAGTGTGCAGTTAATCGTGGGTCCATTGCCACTGATGTGTGTGTGACTTAAAGTGTTCACAAAGCTGTGGACTGTGAACCATTACTGTTGAACACACAATGGCTCTGAGCTCATTTTCCTCTTAATAACGGGGAAAAATGGTTGGTGGGTTGGTTGCCCTAGTGGCTTTCTCTCTGGCCGTATTGTGTAGATTTTGGAACAAACATTAAGACAACTGTCCAGCAATTACTGACTGTTGCATGACTAAAACCGAACTTCCTATGCTGTGTGTGTGTGTGTGTGTGTGTGTGTGTGTGTGTGTGTGTGTGTGTGATCTGCAGAAACTGGGCAGTAGCATGCAGTGTGAGGAGGGCACAGAATGGCTGCTGGAGCTGCTGATGGAGGTGCAGTTGCAGCAGTACCTCCTGCGGATCCGAGATGACCTTAATGTCACACGGCTGTCGCACTTCGACTACGTCAAGAACGAAGACTTGGAGAAGATTGGCATGGGTCGACCCGGTGAGACTGTGTGTTTTGTGTTGTGTCCACCCACCTTCTGCTGTGCCGATGAAGTACACTGATCAGTCACAACATAGAAGCTGGTTTTGACCGGTGTTGAAAGAGTGTTTCCGTTGTTCAAACACATTGTGTGCTTTCAGTTCTTTTCCTCATTGCTTCATAAGGTCAAAACTGCGCTGATTTGTTTCTGTATTAAAAATAGGCAATGGTGTGGCTGCTCCGTGTATATCATTGCTGATGGTTTGTTTGTTTGTCAAAGCTCAGCTGTGCACCATGACACCTCAGGCCGTTAGAAAAACATCAGCAATATAATATATACCTCCAATGCTCATATGACAGAAATAACGTTGGTTGATGTATTTTGCATGTCCATGACCTATACTGCAGCCAGCTCCCAAACGTTTATTCTTTTATACAGTTATTGCTCCAAACTAAGACAGTGCTTAACATATCTGTTAACATTAGAGCGTTAGTGTCATTGTGAGTGTGCTACAGAATAAGCAATGAAAACACCATTATGCCTTTGTGCAGCCTCACTAAGACACTTGCATTCCTGAACGCCAGCCAGATAGTTCTAATATGTATCCGCGGCTTGGTTGTTTAAAGTTGGCAAATATCTTTTTTTTTTTTTTAATGGATTTGACATATCCGAGAGTTAATTTTGGAATGTTTGTGTCTGCTGCAATTTTTCTTTACTGAGCAATCATAGCCAAGCATCGTTTATCTCCGAAGCTCTTGTCTTTTCCTGATAAACTGTGTTTTTTCCAAGTTTGTCCTCTGCTTTTCTACATCTGCACTACTTAGCCTGATAATGGCAGTGTGTCATTTTGCTCACCATGAGCAGAGATGTAGTAAATACTGCATCACTAATACCCCTAATATAATTTAAAGTGTGTGTGCATGCTTGTTTTTTATATGTGTGCAAAGGGGATGCTTTAAATTCAGTTACTGAAACCCCTCAGCTTCAGAGCTGCTTAAGACTAATTACACCCACTTCACATATTCACTCTCATCTCCTATTTTCAAGTTCTCAGTTTATTCAATCATTCATCATTCGATAATTTTTTCCCTCACATACGAGGAGTATTTCCTCCATATTTTCTTTCCCTTTGCCACTTTCCACCCCCCTTTCATACAAAGCTGTTATTGAGTGTTAATGACCATGGGATTGTAGGGTTATTACTTTGAATAATTTTGTGTTGCATGTTCTTCAACTGAACTCTGAACAAATAGCTGCAGTCTTCGAGTCTTGTTTGTGATTCACCACTGACCATCACTGTATTCATGTGTGTTCATCAGGGCAGAGACGATTGTGGGAAGCTGTGAAGAGGAGGAAAGCCATGTGCAAACGCAAGTCCTGGATGAGCAAGGTAACAGATATAGTCTGGCACAACACACACACTCACACACTCACACACTCAGGACCAATTTATCATGGTACATGGTTTGCCTGACATTATGTCACCATGGTGGCATCTATCTGTCTGTCACGATGTGGTTACATTCATGTGAACACAACACAACACACCACCTGATCAACAAATGTTTTTATATATGTGTGTGAACAGAGGTATATTATGTTACATTAGACATATTGTGTCTGCAACGCACAGAGTTACTGTGCTGGTAAATTTCATGCACAGCACTTTTTTTTTTTTTTTTTTTTTACCAACAAGGGATTATACTGGTAGTGGTGGTGGTGTGTGGTTGGTCACGTTGTGCTAATGTGACACAAGGTTCTGGATTTACTGAAGCATTTCAGGGTAAAAGGCAATGGTTTATGCAATGAGGTCCAAGTGATTACTCATTCCAGTTCTGGGGCTGAATTTTAAAGAGAGAGAAACGAGTCCTCACAGATGTGTGTGTGCATCTGTGAGGGGAACGTTCCTCCAAAGAATAGAACCGCTCGACCCTTCACATCAGGATGAGCACTTCCACATTCAGACACAGATAAACACAACAGTCAAGTCACAGGAGCTGGTTGACGCACACATTCAGGGCCCGCTGCATTCACAGACATGTTGTCCCAGCGAGCGCGAAGTTTCGCCCTTAAAGAGGCATGGCGAAACAAAAGTTTAGAGGAGTAATAATTTGGTGCTCTCTACACCGTGGTTACACACAGACCGATAAACCTACACACACCTTTACACAACACCAAGAGGAACAACGTGTGTGAAGCACTAAGCAGATGTTGCCGGCACTGTGCGTGTGTGTGTTGGCTGTTCTCGGCGGATTTCGTGGTGCCCAGAGGACTGTGCTTGCCTTCTATAATTACACCTGTCTGTTTCCGTGTCTGGCACCATCTTCAGCTTGAGTAATCTGCTTCCTCAGCCTGCTCCGTGTGTGTGTGGCTGTGTGCGTGCGTGCGTGCGTGTGCGTGCGCGTCTGCGTGTGTGTGTGTGTGCCTGCATGCGTTTGTGCGTGCCTGAGTGGGAGACAGAGAATTTCGAGCCTCCTATTTGTAAACCCACTTACCACACCGTGACCACTGAGAGGTGGTGTTTTTAAAAAGGTCTGCTGCATTATGTCATGTCTGGTCCGGTGTGAATGTGAAACCACACACCCCTCGCTACTGTTTATATCTGTCCATTCAAATATGTTTGGCACTAAGCATTCATTGACACCTATTTCTGAATACTGACCTTTGTTCGAGAGCCAGTAACGAGTTCAAATTTGATTCATTCATTCTGCTCTAAACCACATAACAGGAGGCCCCTGAATTGATTATTTTGTTATTAGTAGGCACTGGGAAATGATCATGCTATGCTTATGTGGCTATGTGTTCCCAGTATCTAATATGAGCAGCATTCCTACGTGCAATCCTATTTTGGTAAACCGTTTTATTTGGAGCTTCTAAACAAGGCTTTCCCTTAATGGCTCTGCGGAGCACGCACATTGTACAGGTTCAAATTTAAGATTTGAAAGTGCTCAAGGACTCGCACAAACACACCCGCAAGGATATATTCCTGCTCAAGACACGGGGAGGCGGGGAGGCAAGAAATGTCTCCCTTTCCCCTAAAGATGAGTGCGTGTTTCAAAGAGTATACACATTGTTGGAAACATTCCACCCTGTGTGTTTTAATAGTTTTGTGTGTGGACACAGGTGTACAGACGTGTTACAAACGATAAGAAAGAGCTATTGACATGCGAATGTATACAGTGTCTCCGTTCATGGTTTTGAGCACGTGCACATGTATGACGTAGAATCATTTGTGGTTTTTGCGGGACAGCGGCCCGACTGCTGGATGCTGCCCCACAATTTGCATGCATTGCACCAGTGGCTAGACATGCATTTACAATGGCAAAGGAGTTTGCGGGGAGTGTAATAAGGCTCACTGTTTATGCTGATGGGTGAGTTATTGTGGTGTTGCACGTAAAGGCGCCCACCAAAGCTGACGTCTCCGTAGGAATGGTATGCGGTATACCACGTGGAAACCCCAATTTGGCTGTGGCTGGTTGGCTTGAAAAAAAAATGAATGGGACAATGTGGACGCCTACAATATGATCAACGCTGTCTGATAACGGAAGAGCTCGTGGTAGCGCAGGCAATACGACCGTGTGTGTAGGAGAGGAACGGGGGGGGGGGGGGGGGAGCAAAGGAGAGGGGGGGGGGGGGGGGGGGGGGGGGGGGGGGGGGGGGGGGGGGGGGGGGTGAGCAAATGAGAGGTGATGCAAAGGTTTACAGAAATGGACAAGAGCAGCTGGTAAAGTTAGGAATTGTAAACGAGTGTCTGGCGTCTCCTCTTTCTGTCCACCCACACTCTCCTTTCAGTGTTGGAGTACAAAGTGACCAGGCAGATATGTCTGTGGAGGATAAAGCGCAAATGTCTTTTTTTCAGCTCCCAGAACTGATGCACACATTTTGTCATTTAGTGTCTCTACCCTTTTTTTTTTTTTTTTTTATGGGCAGGACAATTCATCTCTTTGCTTTCCTTATAGTCGCGCACAACAAACGTCTTCTTTTGTGTCAATATAATTATTCGGATCTCTCTCTCATCATGTTATTTCTTCTTTCTGCGCACTCTTTTTCAGTTTCGACTTTTCACATTCATCTCTTGACTTCCTCCTCAGGTGTTTAGCGGAAAGCGTCCAGATGGAGGAGACTTCCCCCAGCAAGGCCAGCAGGCCTCCTCCTTTCGAAAGCTGTCTCCGACGCCTCTGTTGGGTCTGGGAGATGGAGTAGTGGCCGCGCAACCTGCAGGTGGTGCTCCCGCTGATGGGCAGCAACAAGCCCTGACGTGCCTCATCCCCGAGAAGGACCTGACGTTGTTCGAGAAGCTCGGGGATGGATCCTTTGGTGTCGTGAAGAGAGGAGAGTGGCTGACACCTGCGGGGAAGGTGGTGAGGACACCTTTCTCTCCGAGTGTGGTTCTGTAAAAGCTCCGCCGTGATGGCGGGAAAGTGGATATAAAGCGATCGTATGAACTCTTTCTATTGTTCTTTCCAGCTGAACGTAGCCGTGAAGTGTCTGAAGACCGATGTACTCAGCCAGCCTGACGCTCTGGAAGATTTCATCTGCGAGGTCAACGCCATGCACTCCCTGGACCATCAGAACCTCATCCGCCTCTACGGTGTGGTGCTCACACACCCAATGAAGATGGTAGTGGACACACACAAACTTTCACACTCAGGGACGGGAGTATACAGTCACATCCTGTGTGCACTGGTGTACGTCCCTCAAACATTCTTAGTTTGCTTATGGCTCTTATGGCTGGGGGCGGAAGTAAGGGTTATTGTTTTTACCCTGTTGCTTTAGCCCTGTGTTATTTTGCGGTTGTACGGTTTAGTGTTTGTACTGTGTTCTTTTATAATGGCCAAACAAAAACCGGTCAACTCTTTTCTTCCATTTCAACACGATTCTTCGTCCTATTGCTTTCCTTTCATCTTCACATCACACCCCTGCCGGTTTTAATGTGTTTCATATGTTCCTTCTTTTCGTGTGCATTACTCTGTAGGTGACGGAGCTGGCTCCTCTAGGTTCTCTGCTGGAGCGGCTGCGATGTGTTCGTCCACAGGGCTCAGTGTTGATCCACACTCTGTGTCAGTATGCTGTACAGGTGGCCTGTGGCATGGCCTACCTGGAGCAGAGGAGGTTCATCCACCGGGACCTGGCTGCCAGGTACCAGAGAAATCAGAGGGCTTTGAAGGCTCAAAAGGCCAAACCTGTGTTTTTAAAAGCCCAGAATTTTGTTTTGTAGAAAAAAAAAAAAAAAAAAAAATGTTTTTCTTTCAGCTTTTTGTTTTACTGGTATGTTTTATTATTTATATTGCTTCTCATTCGCCTCCACCCAGAAATTTATAGGGCACTTATGGGCAGACTTGGCACACAACTAAAATGAGTCAGTTGTTGGCTGGCCGTGGTGGGTTTTCTATGTTTTCGGTCCCTCCCAAATGAGTAACTTTCTCTCAAGTGTTAACACATTACAAACACATGAGCACAAACTAAACACTGGTAAAAATGAGTAATTTTCCAAGTTAAAGTTGGGATACAATGGTTATGATTTAATGTTGTTGTGACAGTATACGTCTAACACTAATACAATTAACATAACGATTATGTTACATACTTTTTTTTCATTTATCAAAACTGTTGCATCTCAAGCATAATTGTATCTTTATCTTTATTATTTATCTGTATATTTTTTTTATAACCTCTGACCTGGTTCCTTCAGGAACATCCTGCTGGCCTCAGCTCAAAGAGTGAAGATCGGGGACTTCGGCCTGATGAGGGCGTTGCCTAACAACCATGAGCACTATGTCATGCAGGAGCATCGCAAAGTCCCATTCGCATGGTGTGTGGACTAACTCACAACTTCACACTGTACATTGATATGATCCAGAGTACAATATGAATGGTTTTAAAGGTGATGGTATGTTGTGCAAATTACTTTTTACTCAACAAAGTGTCCACAAAGACATCCTGCTCTGCCGTTAGTTTGCTTGCTTGACTTTTCTAGTATCTTTCCCAAATTATTTTAGTCAAAAACAACATTCTATGTCTGCCTTGCTCCTATTGATGTCATATATCATGCATGTATATTTGTTAAGTTTCAACATTATACACACGTTTAAATTGCCTATATTTAAAGATGTAATACATTCCCTTATCTCAAGTGAGCTTTAACACAGGGCAGATACAAAGTAATTGGTGAATGATTTTCCCCAGGTGCGCTCCGGAGAGTCTGAAGACGAGAACATTCTCCCACGCTACAGATACATGGATGTTCGGAGTCACTCTCTGGGAGATGTTCACTCATGGACAGGAGCCTTGGCTGGGTCTTAATGGAAGCCAGGTAAACACCTACAGGAAATTATATGAAAGCAAAACACAAACCCAATCTTCCTGAAGCCAATAGATCACAGACAGAGAACAATAGCCGTTTTATTTTACTGATACACTGATTTGCCTTCTCTCCTCTTCTTGTTTTTAGATTCTGCACAAGATTGATAAAGAATGTGAACGCCTCCCTAAGCCAGAGGACTGTCCGCAAGATATCTTTAATGTCATGCAGCAGTGTTGGGCACAGAAACCTGATGACAGACCTACTTTCGTCGCCCTGAGGGAGTTTCTGCTTGAGGTGAGGGGGGGGGGGGGCGGGGGCTATGGGTGTTATCGGGGGGGGGGGGGGGGGGGGGGGGGGGGGGGGGGGGGCTATGGGTGTTATCTATCAAATGTTAAATATGGGAGTATGTTTTTTTCAAACTTTTTCTGCAGGGGACATAAAATTTGCAAAACAAAAAGATAACTCTTATGTTCCCTAAGCAATCAATTGCTGCATGGATGGGCATTTAGCTTGACCAAGTGGACTGACTCTAAAGTCAGAAATAACTGTGAGAACCACTTCACAGTGTCAACTTTCTTTGTTAAAAACATTTTTGTGCCTGTGTGCTTGTATGTGCGTGCATGTTGTGTGGTGTGTGTGTGTGTGTGTGTGTATGTGTGTGTTTTAGACTATGCCCACAGACATGTGTGCTCTGCAGGACTTTGATGAGCCTGACAAACTTCAGATCCAGGTCAATGATGTCATTACCATAATAGAGGGAAGGTGAGTATCCCTAAATTAAGAGCTGTTCTTAGGCTTAAACCTGGACTGCAACCTCACTCCTCACAGGCAGTGTTTCCAAGGGAAAATATATTAAACATATTTCATTTTACAATATGTACACACTGTTACCTAAAAAGATTTAAGATTTACTTTCATGTTTCGTTCTCACCATCTCTGTGTTCCAGGGCAGAGAACTACTGGTGGTGTGGTCAAAACAAGCGTACCCTTAAGGTCGGGCAGTTCCCCAGAAATGTAGTGACATCCGTAGCGGGTTTGTCCGCTCATGATATCAGCCGGCCACTGAAGAACAGTTTCATCCACACAGGACACGGAGACAGCAACCCGCATCGCTGCTGGGGCTTCCCTGACAGGATTGATGAGTAAGTATTAGCTACTTGTTTTTTAATGTGTAGTGTTGGTGAATTTGGTACAAAGAGGTTTTCACATTTTCACTTAATAAATACGCTTGAAACTATACGCTACCACTATGAATTTGGTGGGGCATATTTGCTTGGTTGTGGTACTATTAAGATTTGACCAGGAGATGGCAGCGGAGTATCATTTCACATCTCCACCATCTTTAGCTGAAGTTTCGAGACTTTCACTTTTCTGCTCTTCACTGTACTGAGATGTTGTCTCCCTCCTCCCTCCAGTTTGTACTTGGGGAATCCCATGGATCCTCCTGATGTTATGGGTTCAGATCCTAGTGCCACTCGGCCCACGCAGCTACCAGGGCGAAACAAAAGTGAGTGGAAAAAGCTGGCAGTTAATTAGCGTGCAGTTTTTTACATTGGCACTACTGATCGTGTTTAAGGTTTAAAGTCTGAGTGGTGCAGCTCTCGCGTCAAAGGATGGACCACTAAAACAGCTTGCGTTTCTTCTTACTTTTTCCCACACTCGCTTGAAAAGCTTTTTGTGTCCGATCTGACGCTTGCTCCCTGCTTCTTTCTAATTCCTTTTTCTTTGCTTCTTTCATTTTTCCTTCTCCATTTCTGCCTTTGCGGTGGGTGTATCCACTTTTTTCTCCTCCAGAGGAGCCTCCTCCCCGCCCTCCTCAACCAGCAGTGTTGATCAAGAGTAAGTTTGGTCTCTCTCAGCAGATCCTCACCCATTTCTCCTGCCCTCTCTGTTCCCTCCTAGCTCCACTCCTCCAAGGTACATCTCATAGTTTTTGTCTTTCCTTTGCCTGTGTTTGCAGTTATCTTTCTCCTCTACTTTAATTTCATTTTTAACATCTTTGTTTCTTCCACTATTGTGTACATCTAAAAGGTGTGCAGTGTCTGTGTTGTGCACTGTAGGGCTAACTTGAGTTTCTTTGGAGCAGAGTGTATTCTGTGAATTGAAATGATCTAAGAGTGCCTTGGATTCATCACTTTCAAGCCTCATTTGGTCAATTAAACCAAGTTCTGTGTGTTTGTGTCGCCAGAGCCTTGCTACGATCCAGTGAATGAGGACGATGATGCTTCTGCAGGACTGAAAAGATTATCACTTCGGAAAGCGGGTTCCATCAAAAGCTTGAAAATGAAACCATCTGCATGGGTGTCTGCTTCCAAACAGGGGGTTAGCCGGACTTTGGGCCCAGGCTACAGCACCAACGGGGAAGTGTCCCTTATTGACTTTGGGGAGGAGTTCCCCCCGCCCACACCCTCCCCAGTAGTGGGAATTCAAATCCCCTCACTGGCGAAGCTGGCTCTGGAGGCGGAGAACATCATGGACCGGACCCCTCCTCAGAGTCCATCCAGATCGCTTCCCCGTCCTCTTCACCCCACACTGGTAGTGGACTGGGATGCACGGCCACTCCCCCCACCCCCAGCCTATGATGATGTAGCCCAAGATGAAGATGATATGGAGGTACGGTAGGAGGTGATACAACATATTTCACACTATACCAACATTTTATTGTATTTTCCGTTCTTTTGTGATTTAGTTCCATAGTAGGCTGTATTAAAGTTGTAGATTGTTCCAAGAGTTCCAAGAAATGTGTCAAAGGCCAAATATTCTTCTCCCACAAAGGTGAGCTCCATCAACAGCTCAGAGCAGCAGCATGACGAGGAGCAGGGCGACGTTCGGCTACCTGATGAGACCGGAGAGCCACTCTCCTCTGTACAGATGGCGCACGTCGGGGCTCTTGTCTCCAGGTGTCAAGAAAGACTGGGTCTGGAGGATAACCTCTTTCTCGCCAGCAGGCAGAGCCAAGTCTTGTCCACGTCTTTCTCCCAGTCTGCCGAAATCTTCCAAGAACTCCAGCAGGAGTGCATGAGGAGGCTCAACGTACCAAAGGGAAGTGCTACTGGGTCACGCTCGCCATCCCAGACCTCGGCTGCTCTGTTTCTCCAAACTCCCCACGCCCTTCAGACCCAGGAGGGAGACCAGCAGGTCGTCCTCTCCTCCGCCGAAGACAAACCTCAGATCCCCCCACGCGTCCCCATCCCCCCTCGTCCACTCAAAAGGGGCGATTACACATCTGCTCGCTGGTCCCGGGATCTGTCTCTGTCCCCTACTCCAGACACCATAGAGGACGTTTCAGGCCCGGACCCGAGTCGACCACCTCAGATCCCTCCGAGGGACCCTTTGTCCCAGGCAGGCTCCAGGACTCCTAGCCCCATGGGCCTGTTGGTGGGCTCCCCCCAGCAGAGAGTTTACTCTGTCAGCCCCACCGCAATGCAGACCCCACTTAAATCCTGCCCCCCCACACACACCTATGGCTCCTACCTCTCCACCTCTCCGGGTAAACTCATGCCTACCACACACAGCTTTGCCTCAGATCCTAAATATGCTGCACCCAAAGTGATTCAGGCCCAAGCGCAGGGGAAGGACCCCGCCAGTAAAGGCCCATGTATCTTGCCCATTGTACGCGATGGACGTAAAGTGAGCAACACCCACTATTACCTTCTGCCGGAGAGGCCTCCGTACCTTGACCGATACGACCGCTTCTTCAGGGATGCAGAGAGCCTTCCCGTCGGCGGTACGGAGGAAAGGCAAGTGCGGCAAGCGAACACCGCCACTGTCAGACCGATGGTGGTCAGCAGCCAGGCTGTTCCGGGACATGCCCAGGGACAGGGCTTCGTCCAGCCGGGGGAGCTGAAGGCTAACTTCTCCTCCAACAATAACAGCAGTCTGGGCGGACCGTGGTCAGGGATGAGAACGTCCCTTAGTCTCCCTCGTGTCTGTTCAGACGGGTTGACGTCGCCAGCGGTCACCGCTTCCTGTAACAGGACAGATGGAGGAGTGAGCTCGGCTGACAGGCTCAAAATGGTAAGATCAAACATATTGGGATGGACTTTTGCAACTTCTCTATTGGAACACATTAAGTGATTAATGTGCTGACCTTGCCCACTCTCTCTCAGAAAACCTTTGACTTTCCAACTGAAGAAACATTTATAATGCTGTTTAATGCAATTATAGAGGGAATGTGGGATTATATGTAAACTGTACTGCAGAAAGTTTCAATGCAAGATATAAACATGCAGTAATCTGGAGAGCTAGTAGTAAACACAATAGTATTAGTAGCAGGAAGGGATGAGGTAATATTAAGATGGATATTGTAACCCTTTTTCCTTCGAGCGTTAACTATAAACTTCACTTTGTAAAGTAAAATGAATTGGGCTGTTCAAAAAAAACACATCATACACTCTTTATATGAAATGTCCTCATTTCAAGCATTATGGAAAAATAACTCACATCTCAACTCACATCGGAAACATAGAATACAAGTACTAATCATTTCTGAGTAACAAGCCATGTAATGAAACAGGTTGGAGATAAAAAAATATTCTACTAACCTGGTGGGCAGTCTCAATCTGAGGAGCGAAGTCCAGTTTTGTCACACCCTGTTCATGATAGCACAGCTGTCGTTGGATTAATTCCAGCCATGAAGTGTCTGCCGTACTACTGTAGATTGACTTCAGTGTACTGCTGGACTTGATCTCTCTTCACGTTGATTATGAACATAACTTTAGAAATGTAAATTAACTGGGCTGGGGGGTAAAACAAATTAGCACGCGGACAGCTTCTCCTGAGTTAAATGGTCTACTTTACTGACCGCTCCCAAACGTAGGAAATCTCAACTCTCCCAATCAACCAAGGCGCTGGAACATAGACTGGAGACTTAAAGGCCTTGTGAAATGCAATGAAGCTTACGACTAATAGCTAACGGATTCTTACCAGCGTGTTTTGGTGAAGTTAAATTAAACAAATGGCAAAAGGGGCAAAAAAATATTATTTGATTGTCAGTTCTGAAAGTATCTGTAGTGGATGTATTAATGTTAGGTTAATAATTAGGATTACATCATGTGTAAAGGTGCAGTGATGTGTGCAGGTGTTTATCATCACTGAAGTCCATGAAGAGAAAAAGGGACTTAGGGATGAAAATACAGTAAGGTGTTGTTTTGGATGTCGCAGACACTTACCATCTTTTGTTGTTCTATGATTCAGGTGCAGGAGGCGGTTCACGGTGTGACGATAGAGGAGTGCCAAGTTGCCCTCCAGAACCACAACTGGAATATCCAGAAAGCTGTGCATTACCTTAAGGTGAGAACATCTATTAGTACGCCACGAAAAGTTTTGTGCACCGCAAACCATGTGTTTCTTCACATGGTAAAACAGATGTTCCCATAGAGATCCATTACACGGCATCTCAGGCCAGGCCTCAAGTCCCTTTAAATAATAAATGTTTTGTGTAGGACACAACTGCATAGTAATTCGTGGCTACTCGATATCGATATATGTCCATTAGAATGGCAGCAGAGTGTACAAGGGGGCCAGAAAAAGGAAATACACAGGTTTCCAAATAGGCAACATTAATATGCTTTCTGCTTCAAAGACGCAGCAAAAATACACGATGCCTGTGGTCACTTACTCACAGCTTCCTTGATTGACTGTTTGACCTCTCTTTGTCTAATCAGGTGGAGCAATTGTTTTGCTTGGGTCTGAGGAGCAGGTCAGAGTGTCTAAAGCTGCTGGAAATGTGTGACTGGAACCTGGAAGATGCCAGCACTCAAATGTTGGATAACTACGGACCCACAAGGCAGAGGTACAGTTATACAGTTCAATGCTGCTCGTATAATCTATAACTTTCAATGTTTGAATGGAGTTTGAATGGAGTGCTCAGCACTGACCATCCATCTGTCCAGTTTAGTTTTAATGTACCTTGTTCATACTTATACTAATAGCCAGAGCTATATCGACTGCTGGGTATTTTTCTCTCCCCAAAATATAATGATACTGCAGGCTTGCCAGGAAGTCACCAGCAGACGTATGTAGTAGGTAGACAGACACATGCAGCAGTGAGACGCAATAAGAATACTGGTGTGTTCTCTTAATGGGGCTAAGGATCATATTTGGCTACTTTGTTCAACTGTTCAATAGAAATACATCACGCATTTTACCTCAAAATATTCTCCATCTAATCTAAATCTTCATTATAATTGCAGACGGTGACAGAGGCCTCAAGGAGCTGAGCTCTGGAACTTCGAACTTCATTCTCAGTAAAACATCAGCAGAGAGAGGTGATCCTGCTCTACACCCTTTCCCCGTGTCGCTTTTGTCCAACCAGAAGACTTCTGAAGAGATTTGAGTTTTCACGGAACAAGCTCAAAATACCAATACCAGGGTTCCATTCATACTTGTGGCTACAGGAACTAGCATGGTGGCATAAAATAGGAATGTCAGTCATATTTGAACCCTGATTCTTAAAACAATTGAATTGTTGCACTTATTAAAAAGGTGCGGACTGCCATCCACCATCTTAACAATGTTGCGAAAAGGCAAGAAAAACATGGTTCCGGATCTTTGAGTCAGAAATATGTCACACCAACAGACCTGTCATATTCTGGGTGCATCATCATATGTTCAGTTACCACTGCCATAATTACGCACAACGACGAACAGCGGAGATCAAGGTCTTTTCCTTCTGTTAATGTCATTAAACCATCAGGTTGGGAGGGAAACTGAATACGCCCTCCGATAGGACTAGCACAATTACATAGTAGCACTTTCCAAAAAGGTATCATGTCAGAATTTGTGAATCGCTTGTAGAGTTTGAATGAAAACTAGGATTTATTGACCGATCACTATCGGGTCTAAACTTTAATACTGTACAGTGTGTGCGCATGTAGTTCATCGAACATTAAGACCCTGTATTACAACTGTAGGATCTGCACCTCCACTTAAATGAATCGTCTTCAAGGTTAATCTAAATTACGTAGAACGTCCACCTCAACGATGCTCAACAAATAACAAAGCAAAAG
This sequence comes from Colistium nudipinnis, assembly GCA_016785305.1. NCBI lineage: Eukaryota > Metazoa > Chordata > Actinopteri > Pleuronectiformes > Rhombosoleidae > Colistium > Colistium nudipinnis. The sequence goes on along the minus strand of JAFBJU010000528.1, from coordinate 2,568,420 downwards.
AAACGATCTGGCTGTCTAGGTCTGATTGCAGGAGTACTGGTTAGAGGAGTGGAGGATAGCCGCCATGGAAAATGTGAACATTTTGTAGTTTAGTGAGGAAAGGCAATATTGATTTAATACTGCGCACTAAGTAATAAAAGTCAAAGGCTACACATGTCCAGTGAAACAACAGACTAGAGAAGCAGTTTGGTCAACTCACTTATTTTAAAGACCTATACAGCTGTCTAATTTATACTAAAATGTTTGAAAACAGTATGCCCTCTATAAGGGCACTTACCCTGTCTATATTTGAAAAAGCTGTTATTGTCCATGACAGGGCACAGATCAATTAATCATTGTCTCCGTCAAATGTACGACGGAGTGCATTTACGGTGTAAATGAAACATGTACTAAGATTATAACATCAAATGAATGGTCACATTTTAGGCAGAATAACTCGAGATTCATCTATCACACACAGTTCCATTATTTAATCTTCTTAATTACATTTTATATTTAATAATTTAAGATCTTAATTGTCCAAGAAGTCTGGGTGAATCAATGGATACTTAAATGTGGAGCTCGATCGACTCCCTTCACTCCGGCACAAATATTTGCTCTGTGGAAGAACATAGTAGCTAAAAGCACATTTTTAAAGAATATTAAGCAAAGAAAACCCATGGTGAAATAAAGCACAGCGTAGAGCAGTGGTTTCTGGATATCTTGAGTGACATCTACTTGTCGCTCAGACTCAGGATAGGTTGCTCAAATAATAGCAAGCGAGAACATCACTGCTGTATATTTCCATTATTGTATCGGTGATCTGAAGATATTCTTTCCCGCAACGTAAGTCGTGTCACTGGTCAGCAGTTGTCACGAATAGTTAGCGCGTAAACATGGCCCTTGTTCAGAGTTAGTCCCGACAGTTGATGGCTAAATATATACACTTTAGCTAAGTCAGAAATGTGTTTAGGCTAAATGACATCAGATTTACTTAAGAGCTAAATCCAAACCGGACAGTAAGTTGGGGGACTCTTAAATTACCTCTGTGCAACTGACTCCTGATCTGACTTTTGCAACGCACTCATAGACCCGATATAGTTTTTACTTATTCCGTCCCTCTAAGCACGCACAACTCCTATGCATCAGCTGAAAACTCCTGGCAGCTTGATATTTTGCTCTACATGCCCAGACTATGTTGGCAACTAATAACGTAAACATAGTGAAATGTATCCCAAGGCGCCCATCCTGTGCTGTAATCATCACTTAAAACAACAACAATGATATTTTGCTCAGCAACAAAAAGCTCAAAACCTCTCAAACATGTCAGCTGCAGGGGAATTCACTGCAGAATGTGATAATACATGCCCTGAGCAATGAATGCTATAAATCTCTGTCAGTATAAAAGGCCTTTTGGGACTGTATTGCATGTTAATTCTGAATCACCATGTTTGAGGACGCCCTTGAAAAACAATACTCAGATGATGGCACGCTATCATCATCAAGGATGATCAAACACAAAATGTATTTTGCCGACTGATGCCCATGTATTTGATTACCATATACACGTCTTTTGCCACACGTATGTCCTGGCTTGATTCCAAACTAACCAAGCCTTCCGTATGTCCACAAAACCCCGGTATGCGACATGTCTGAGCACAATCTGTTGGGACAGAAACTTCCTCCGATAACTGCTCTTACAGATCCACAACAAGTCTGCTATCTGCCTGAGTAAATTAAGGGGCTTTAAAAAAAAAAACAAGATTATATTATTTCTAAAGGATGTATAGGACTGGTTCTAAACAAATCTATCCAGGCGTGTCCTCTGTGCAATAAGACTGCTGCCAAACCTGTGACCTCACAGTCTGTCCATCCATCAGTGCCACCCACGTCGTGAAAATATCATCTCTGTCACTAGTAATTAAATGCACACCGTTTTCAGTATGAAGTGTTTCGGTGACTTAAGTTTTCCTCCCCAGAGTAGTACAAAGCTTTCCCTCAACACCGATCCAGAGTCAGTTTTGCCATTTGGCCTGTGGTATGTGTTGTGTTAAAGCTGCCTGTACATTAGTGTTTAAGAGGGCCGCCTCCCGTCTGTCCATGTGTTGTTTGTCTTTATACCAAGCTGCTGTAGTTGTATTAGAAGGACTGAACCTTGTGGTGTTATGAACACTCTCTTGTTGTGCGGTTGGAACTAGAAAAACTGTTTGGTTTCATCAACAAACGTCTGCTATTTCTTAAAGCTTTTTATTGTTATTGCGTTTTATTTTCCTTAAAACCAGCTTGTCAATTTGTTGCTCATTTGTATGTGTTTTCCTCCCAGAATGTGGTTTATTTGAAATGCCTACTTTAAAGCTGGTTTTCTTTGTTTCTTCCCCCCTGGGATGATGAAAATGTTGATGAAGAAGACAATGCTGCCGAATTTATAAATGTATTTTTTATTAAAGAGTTCCTTATTTTTTAACCTCTTTTCTTCGGTTCAAGTCATTTATGAGTCACCATATCCAGTGCTGCTTTGATGGGACATACTGGATTAGGTTTTTTCAAAATTGAAAAAACAACTTTAAATATACTATTGTATATACCATTACTGGCATTTACATAATTAGCACACTTTAGTTCAGTTGATCAATATTTCTGAAATTGATACTCAGCAACTTTAAAGTGACATCAGTGCCTCTTTATGATTATTCAAAAGTTACATTTTTAGCTGGAATTTTTACTGAAGTCTCAGCAATTGAACAAGTCAGTTCAGATCATCTTCACAGCAAAATAAAGATAACAAAAAGTTTAAACCAGTTAAGTAGTCCAATACAAAGGTGTCTTCAGGGGATTCTCCTTAGCTTGCCAGCGACTTATTGCTTTCACAACAGAAGCTGAATATATTGAAAAACGTCACAGTATAGTATGTTGTCCAAAAAACATTAAACATTTGAACACTTGAAACATGCATAGCAACGTTGGCAATGCGGAAATATATCGTACAGGTGAGAAAGAGTTAAAAAAAAAGTGAAAAACATCATGGAATGTCGTCCCAAAATGTCTAAAAGTTTTAAAAAACACTTGAAACATGCATAGCTATGTCGGCAATGCAAAAATATATGGTGGCGGTGATAAACGCCATAGTATAGTATGCCGTTCAAAAAAAAACAAAAAAACAAAAAATGTCATAATACAGTATGTAGTCCAACAATGTAAAAAAAACAAAAAACATATTATAGTATGTTTTTCAAAAATGTGCATGTGAACATGCATAGTAATGTGAAAATACATAGTGGAGGTAAAAAAAAAAGAGAAATAAATGAAAAACGTCATAGAATACTATGTTATCAAAAAGTAAACAATTATAAAAAACTTGAAGCATGGGTAAAAACGTCAATAAAATGAAAAATGTGAAAAACTTCATAGTGTAGTGTCTCGTCCAAAAAGTCAATGTTTTAAAAAGCACTTGAAACATGTATTAAACGTCGGCCATGCGAACCATATGGTAGAGTTGAAAAAAAAGGGAAAATAGTCATAGTAAAGTATCTCATCAAAAATTTAACAAAGAAACGTCAGCAGTATGTCGTCCAAAAATGTAAAAATACATCATAGTATAGTATGTTGTCAAAAGAAATTCCCCCCCAAAAAAAAAAAAAAAAAACACTTGAAACATTCATAGCAATGTTGTCAATGCAAAAGTATATGGTAGAGGTGAAAAAAAGTATGGTATGTCTTCTATAAATGTAAAAAACACATTATATAATATGTTGTTGAAAAACCTCCAAAAAGTGTTTTTTTCCATTTGAAACATGAATAACAACGTCGGAAACGTGAAAGAGAAAGTTAAAAACATCATAAACAAAATAAATAAAAACTAATTATGACAATTCAGAAATATATGGTAGATATGAAAGAAGAGAGAAACAATTTAAAACATCATTGTATAGTATGTTGTCCTAAAATGACCAAAATGTAAAACACTTGAAACATGCATAGCAACATCAGCATTGTGAATATATATTGTAGATGTGAAACAAAAGTGAAAAAAACGAAAAACGTAATTCAAATTCATGTCATTCAAAATTTGAAAAAAAACCCCATTATAGTATGTTGTCCAAATTTTGAAAAAAAACGTCATAGTATAATTTTAAAAACACTTTGAACATAAATAGCAATCTCAGAAATAGGTAAACACATGATGGAGGATTTAAAAAAAAGTGAAAAAAGACATAGTCGTCCAAAATGACAAAAACACTTGAAGTATGCATAGCACATCAGCAATGCGAATTTATATCGTAGGTGAAAATAATATGTAAAAAGTGAAAAACGTCATAGTATAGTATGTCGTCCAAAATTTGACAAAATAAGGCATAGTACAAAATTGGCAAAAAACATCATATTATAATATGTCATTGAAAAATGTCAAAAGGTAAAAAAAAGTATAAACCTTAAAAATGCATAGCAACGTCCGCAAGAAAAACGTCATAGTATAGTATGTCATCCAAAAATGTAAAAAACATCATAGTATAGTAGGTCCTTCAAAGATGTCAAAAAAGTTACATTTAAAAAAACACTTGAACATGCATAGCAAGGTCAACAAAAATGTAAAAAAAAAAAGTGGAAATCATAGTGTAAAGTATGTCGTCCAAAAATTGTCATATGTTGTCCAGAGATGGCGAAAAATTAATAACATTATATATAATATGCAAAGCAACGTTGGTAATACAAAAATGTATGGTAGAGATAATAATAATAAAAGTGTAAAGTCATAATACAGTATGTCTTAAAAAACAAATATGTCATAATTTCGTAATAAAAATCATAGTCCAAAAAGCTCCAAAAGTAATTTAATTTTTATATCACTTGGGAAAAAAAAGATCTTAGTATAGGATGTAAAACATTTTTATTAAAAAATGTGAAAAAGTCAAAAAAAGGTAGAACATTCAAAATATGCAGAGCAACTTTTTTGGGTTTTGGTGAAGGCTCGCCACTAGAAAGATGAAAGTTGGGACTTGAGGGTTTTCAGGGACCTCGAACCACTGGTCTTGGTCCCGTGTCCCACAGACATCGGCAAGTGGGTGAAACTTCGAGACACTTTTGTGACCTTTGACCTTTGACCTACCTCCCGATGTCTGAGAAACACAGGACCAAGACCGGCGCGTGCGGGGTCCCCGAAAACCCTCCTGTACCGACTTTCATCTCGCAAAAAGCTGCCTGTCACCAAAACCCTAACCCTAATTCCACACTCATAGCCCGGAATTAGGGTTAGGGTTAGGGCTACCCACTGGATTATCATTACTATCAGGAAACTACAAGTTCCTCAAGTGTGTGATGAAATGCCATCTCTGGTTGGATCGGTTTATACGCTCAGTTTGTCATTATATGGGATTTATAGAAAACATGTTATAGCAACACTTTTCTTCGCAGGACTCCCAGGTGCGATGTGCCTCGGATAATTGCAAATCATAAACAAAAATATAGAGAACATGTGTGGAGTTGTGCAAACCTAAAATATACACTGTGATACCATCTATATTTAAGAATGCAGATTTACAAAAGACTCTAAGATTGGTTCTGATGAATAGGTGCATTCTGTGGTATTGTCCACATAATATTCCTTATTTTGTTGAAAAAAAGAAAACCATTTAGTTCAACCTTAGTGTCATGTTCACGTCAAGTAAAACATATCATCTTTTTTATAACCATTTGATAGTGATCGTGGATCGGATTATGAGACAATGGGCCTGTGAGCGCAGCTATGTAAGAGCCCCCTCACCTCTCCTATACAGAACGAAGAGCCCCTGGCCAAGGGAGATGCACAAATGCAGCATTCCCACTGCATCCCACTTTGTCTTCAGGGAAAGCAGCATTCTAGTTGCTTGCGGTTTCTGTGTGATCATTTTTGGTTCCTTGTTTCACTTCTCTGTGTGTCTCTGTTATTATTACGTGTATATTGCCAAATGTTATGTATGTGTATGTGCCCTTTAAGCATGTTTTGCTTCTTTACATTACATGTGTTTTACACATTACACTTGTTGCCTCATCGAGTTGTGTGTCTGTGTAGACTCTTTGCAGCCCCCAGGACCTGTCGTGAGGCCACAGACTGATGATAGACAGACGCAGACGGAGGATAAACGGTGGAAAATAATAATGTAATAGATAATGTAATACATAATGTAAAGTAGGTCGTCCAAAAATGTTCCAAAAATTGTACAGTTGACAATTTGAAAATATTTAGGGATGAACGTCTCACTTGCTGTTGTGCCAGAAAATGCTCAGCATTGATGCGACACTTCAAGTTTGACTGGCCCCTTAAACCGGCCTCCCGCAAAGAGACTCTCTGAATCGCCACATGGCCAGTAACTGTGGACCTTACCTCATCAGAGACCACAGCTCTGTGTCTTCCGCTCCTTCCTCCTCTCCCTCTCCCTGCCGCTCTTCTCCCTCCACCAACCTGTCCTCTTTAATTCAAAAGGAACATTCGGAAGCCATCTCCTTGAATCTGCTTGCTACGAGCAAGGAGGCCAATCACAGGTCCCCTGGGCAGGTCGTCAGCTGTAAACTGCAATCAGCTGTGTCTTTTTAAATGTGGATGAAGCAGGAATTGACATTTTTCCCCCCCAACATGCTGTATTGATTGTGTTTTTAACAGCTTTGGATGTGAAAGTGTGTCCGCGTTTGAAAAATAGGCCGCAGTCGTATCGTGTTTAGTATGTTCTGGACTCTGAGAGAGTTTACTTTAGTTTTGACCAATGCTTGTGAGTAAATGAAAAGGAAAAAAAAGAGGTAAAATTAGATTAAATATGCTCATAACATTATCATAACGTTATCCAAAGATGTAAAAAGATGAAATAATTTTTTCAATTCCTAACAAGCATTGGTCAACACTGAAACTTTGTTTTTCTCCTCACATAGTTAATCTCCCCCTCCAAATCTCTTTGTCAACATCAAAACAAATCTTACATGTCTCCAAATAAGCGAATTCATCCACAACACTGGCAACATGTTTCACTCAGAAAGCAAATACTGTCACTTTAAGCATCCTGAACGACAAAATGCCAAAAAAACAACAGAGACGATTAAATAAAATAAATGTCATCTTTAAAGTTTAAATATTATTTTTGACCGATAAATCAGTGTGTCATTCAGTTTAATTGGTACTTTGAACAACTCCTTCATCCTTATTTTATGTTTTTTAAAGAACTCTGGCAATTGTTGTCGTGCTGAAAGTGTCTCTTTCCCTGGATTTCCCTCAGTATTATGGCTTTGTTTGCAATTAGCATATCAATGGGTTTCCTGGGCATCTGATAAAAATACGGCCCCTCCCATCAACCTGTTTCCCATTCGGAAGCCATCTCCTTTTAGATGCAAAAGTTTGCTCACAATTGTCAATGTCTGTCTGTTTCTCTCTTATTGCTGGGTAATGTTTGTTTTTGTTTGTTTGTTGCGAACCGGTCATTGGCTTGCAAACTGGTCTCCCTCTCCCAGACAATTAGGCTTTTTAAATATTTAGTGGGCATCTCCATCGCACCCCGTGGCAACAAGTGATAGAATTGGATGCTTATCAGAGGGCCAGAATGCAAAACAGGACACCAAACATTCCAACTCTGCAGTTCATATTTTCACACATATTTGATGAAAGTGGTTACGTTTCCAACCCTCGGGGACAAATGAGTCAATCTTATCTTTCAGAATGATGCCAAATGAAGGGGACATCTTCTCTGAAGCAGTTCTGGCCGGCTCTGATTGTGCCATCATAATTTAACCAGGCTAAACAAATGTGGAACCTCAAAGACACTAAGCGGCGCGGCAACTGCAAAGCAGGTAACCATCCCATTCAGCCACTGGGCTTCTCCTCTGGGGAAAGAATCGATCATAGCGTGCAACGGGAACTTTATGCAATAGCCCTACAACGACAGCTGCTATCACTACACCCTCATCATGACTTAAGAATAAACAACAACAACACGACTGCTGAAGAGAGGCCTCACCTGTCCAAAACTCTAAAAATCCTGACGTACCTGCCAAACAGGCCTTCACTCTGGCCTGGAGTAAGAAGACAGCCATGCTCCCTTCTGCACGTCTCGTTCAATTTTGTTTTCAACACTGGCAACACTTTCCGTGATGTAAATCCGTCCATGTTGTGCCCTCTGACAGAAATAGAGCAGTTTGTTCGCTTAAACCACCCCCTGACCTCAAAAGTTTTAGGGTTCCCATCATTTCTGCTCTCCTTTTTTTTTTGCTTTTCTCCTCTTGACCTTCTCTCCCCTTTTCTACACCCCTCCCCCTTTCTCCTTTCTCTTCCCCATTTTTCTCCTTTCCACCCACCGACGCAGATGACCACGCACCCTGAGCCCGGTTCCGCAAGTGGGTTCTTCATGTTAAACGGTAGTTATTCCCCTTCACTAGTATGGTATCTGTTGGTTTTTCCTACATACATCTGCCTCGATTTGGCCCTCAACAAATACAAGTTAATTGAATGGAAGTTGATTGTTCACCACTCCAGTGGTGTACATTGTTGCACAAAGTCGCTAAATGGCATCCTTGCCTAATTTACATAATCAGCAATTGAACGTCGTGGGGGACAACAAATTCAGTAATAAACACCCTAAGTGACTGTGGCCGTTTGACTCGAATGCAAATTTAGTTTAGTGTGACAGTGAAGTTGCATTTACAGCCGGCTCGCGGCGGCTTTGCGCAAGCGTGATGCATGCAGTCTGCTCTGACTGCAACTGGGGCTGTTGCGCAAGTCTGACCACCTGTGCGTGCTTTTGGACGGCGGAGGGGCTCACAGCGGTACTTGCTGCTCGTTGAGGACAGTGACTGCACAACGGTACGTGCTTCTAACCAGAGATCTACCCACAATACCTCCTCGATCGCGATCGACGTACGGGGCACCCCTGATCTACACCATGCTTTGTGAGCTGATAGCAACTCTCGCACAACAGACACAAATGCACACACACAAACTCTTCCTAGAGTCATTTTTGGGATATTAGGTCCACTTTCATTTATTTCCTTCATTTCCTGAAAACTCACAGCTACCATAACCACTACTTGCCTGAGCGTAATCCAACCCTGACTTAACACTTACCTTGACCGCAGACCCATCAACTGTCTCCCAGTTGGACACACAACTTTTTTTCATGCACACACAGCAACAGACATATGGTAAAAGCTCAAATCACTGAGAAAGATACATGATGATATGAACATCTTACTGTAACTTAAATATGTGTAATAACAGGTTTAAATTTAACATCAAGGGTCTGTGCTTGGATGATCTATGAGGTATTTGACACACCTGCAGGAAAAACAGGAAAAAAAACAAACACCCAGCATGCTTTCTTGACCATGAATGTTTGGTATCGATAAGCCAATCTTTTTGTCATCACACTGCTAAAAACTCAATCACCCACCTCGGTGTGGCTCTCTGTCCCTCTCTTTCTCACGATGCCCCATTAGTGCTATAAAAAGCCATCAGGGATGCCCGAGGCTTCTGGGTGGAACACTGAATGAAGTTGACGGGAAAGAAGGAGAAGGTGGCAAGACAGGAGATATGGGGGATATGTTCTACGTTCTTTCTCTGCAACTTTTTTCACCTACAACCCTTTGATCCTTATTTTTTCAATTAAAAAAAAAAATCCCTCAGACTCCTCTAAAATGATATATCAGAAGCAATTATACCAGTATAGCTCTGCCTTTTCCTCTCTCTAATTTGATGTTAATTGATTCTTTAATTTAATTAATTCTTTCGAAATATCCACCTCTTCCTTAATGTACAAATAAAAGCAATACACTTTTGTTAATTGATGGTTTTGTTGAGTTTGTTAATATACAACTCAGTTACATTGGTAAAAACCCAAACAATAGCCAGCCCTACATTTGTGATAAACTTTATTAGACATAAAGGATTACACATAAATTATGGTGGGAAATAATGAATAAAAGCACAACTTTTGTTGAAAACATCCCCATAGCGAATATACTTTGACTTTGTCACATTTTCCAGAGTAGAAAAAGAAGAAAAAGGCAAACTTATTTCAGACGAAAATAAATCATGTTTGGCAATTTAACACCTTTTAATTTTACATATATATACATGTGTTAATGCTTTTAATTAACACATGTGGTGTAGGAATTCTGGATTGGGATACAGAATACAGGAATACAGATTGCTGTATTGGGGGTTTGTATCCCTCCCTTATAGGATGATCCAATCTCTGGAAATTCCAGAACATATTTAAAAATGTTTATCCTTACATACACAGCACTGAATGGAGAAATGTAATCCTCCTAAATAACTGACAGAGCCTTATTACCCCAAAAGAACAGTTTACTCTCAAAACACAAAGACATTTGAACAGAATCTCATCGTATCACATCGTTTGGAGAAGACAAATACCTCTGTCTGTTTGTGTCTAAAACGTCCAGGGGGTCCACCCAAACTGCAAGAACAAGGCTTACTGATTCTGCATGTACTGCGTATATATAGGATTTTAGAGTGGAGCTATATTTCTGCGTGTGTACTTTTTTCGGCTGCAGCAGGTTAGATTAATGGGGCCGACTGTGATCTAATGGGGCTTGGCTGCATCTTGTGCCCGGCTCTTAAGGGGAAGACTAACAAAACAAAAAAATACAAACTGAACAGAACAGTGAAAAACTACCAACGAACCATCAAAAACAGGACAAGTCGTGGTTTCAGCCGCGCTGCTCTGTACATGTAATTCTGTTTTCTCTCATGCAAGAACCTCCCTTTCACTCTTTAGTCTGTGTACCTGTCAATCAGCTACAACAACGTTGCATGCACCCCTGCTACCGCCATAGGTTTGATTTGCTGTGTAGGAAACACAGCATGTGTGTTTTTTGTATTCTATTAAGCGATGCTTCCCGTTCACTTTTTTGAATTTTCTGAATGCTTATGTCAAAAGAAATAAAGAGACAGAAAGAGAAATTAATGAAATAAGCCCGACAAGCATTTAGTCTGACAGTTTTCTACCCCCTTTCTCCAATTGCATCCTCCGACATGAAAGATTTCCATTTCAACTATAAAAGCTCAATTATTTAAAATAGATCGCTTACTCATTTTCCATTACGTTGTTCAACGTTCTGTTCAGTCAGCTCACCTTTCCCATCAAAGGTTAAAGCAAGGGGTCAAAGCAAACAGAGTAATTCCATAATTGTCTATACACATGGGAGCACCGCAGCTCTTGTCCTTGTGATGTGGAAACCACAGGTGTGAAGGGGGGACACAGATGAAAAAGGGCTGAATATTTTTGTGCCATTTTCCAAAAGAGGGCAGAGTTAGACCTATATACCTCGGGTATGTGGAAATACTCCTCAGTTTACATGTTCTCAGCTATAACTTACTTAACTACTTAATATGTTATAACTACTCATTCTACACGTGATATCCATGCAAGTACTAAAAAGGAGCACCATGTAATGTCAAAGTACAATCGACCTTTGGTGGCTGGTATGTAAATGGTTATTTTGACAACACAATGAATAGTTAGCGACCTTGGCAGATCTGTGAGACTGTACTAAGTCAAAAATAGAACTTTGAGCTAAATAATAACTTGACTGACGAAGTACAGATTCTGCAACATTACTCATGTCTTTACATCTCTGATGTGTTCCAACCTCCAACACTTCAGGGCTCCTGTGGGGAAAAACAGAGCACAATAACATTAATTATGCTTGTTAAAATAAGGAAAACAAAAGAGACAAAATGGAATAATAATAACACTAAAAATATATTGAGACAACTATTAGGTTGGGTAAATTGAAACAATTTCATTGGAATCAATACAATATAAACTAAGCTGAACCATGTGGCTGCAACACAAATACAACAAAAAAATACATCGCCTTGCAAATCAACAAACTTAACAAAATAAACAGAACACCAAACCTACATTAGCATTATCGATTGGTGAACGAGGCCCAGTGTCTGGTTATTTTAAAAAGAAAGCTCTCCGACACCTTGAGCACATTTCCTTACTTGACAGTTAGATGTATACAATATTAACTCAGTTTATGCAAATTAATTGAAATTCAGAGATCATACCAACACAAACCAGTCTCACAAATATTCGTGGGACGGTGAAAATGAATCTAATGATTCGTTGCCACTGTATCGATCTGCTCGAAATAATCGTGCTGTGAAAAGTATTTCAGTGGGGAGGGTTGGTCGGTCTGGACACACGTTATTCCAGCATCTGTGGGCACACAGACTGCGTCGTTTTATCCTTATGTTGTTTTATGCTCATGTTGTGGTATGTTCATGCTTCTGGATAAAATAAAAGCCGGCCCACATGACTAATGAGAATTCGGACCGATGAAACAGACTGAGAATGTGCGAGAGTACAATATGACATGGTATATTAATGCACAGTAACAAAACTCCGCGTGTTGCCATGGTGACGAAGCCAGCCAAGGGTCAGGGTTAGGGTAACAGTGCTTGCCTCTGATACTGTGTTATACACTTAAAAAAAAAAATGAAGTTGTATAGGAATCAATCAGCTGGACTGTACAGAATACGTCATTTGGGGCTTTCTGATTCTCACTTTTGCATATCCCTCCACGCGCGCACCTGCCTGCACACATTCTGCCATGTTTATTCCTTTATTTTGTACACATGGAGCTTAAAATCGAACAGTATATTTACGCTCACGTCTTCCTTGGTGTCTTAGTCAGACACGTGGAGCGTTCAATCGAGTCCAAAGTTCTGTGTTCCCGGCCTCGGTGTTCTGTGTGCGCGCAGATGTGATGTGCAGTCTGAGATGGCGCAGATGCTGGAAAAACGAGTGTACAGAACAATTCATCCTCCCCATTGTAATATATATTGTTTTTTTTTAACTTAACCAGCAGCACCATTATAGGGAGCAGATCGTTACGGTGGCGACGAATCAAAAGATACATTTTCGTAAAGTCCCACGAATATTCGTGAGACTGGGTTACCTTGAATGCACAATCCCCAGTGAAGGAATTGACGTTATGAATGACCCCCCGATTTCTGAAAAAGGACGGGAAAAGATATAAGAAATTAAATGATGTTTTAAGCCTTTGTTTCTTTTGGAAGAAGTGAATGTACACACCGCATTGCTAAAACTGTATCCTAATTATGTTGCAGTGCCTTCCACAGCACGAAGGCTCTTTCCATCTCCCTCACACACCCACCCACACACCAGACCTCACACACAAGCCAGAGCTGAGTAAACATGTGAAATACATACTGATTCGAGAGGTTTATTACCCAGGAGTCCTTCCCATAGACACTTTGATGAATGGCCTTGTGTTCGCTGGATGTGTTGGTCTACGTGCGAGTGTGATTGTGTGTGTATACCAAGCCGGAGTTCGTCGATCCCTCAAAACCCCCTCCCCCTAATTAAGCTGTCTGTGGATAATTAAACCTCGCTCCGAAAGAGCGACCACGCTATTATTTATTTACCTGTTTGCCTTGGATGATACATGAGAAAGGAGAAAGTAAGAGTGAGGCCTGGTGTAAATTCTGCAAAGCAAGGTATTTTCAGGGCCATGCTCCCATTTAATGGGACAAGACAATGCGCATAATTGTGTGTGTGCATGAGTGTACGTGTACCTCTATCCTTTGTGAGGACTAGTTTGAGGTAGGATTCAATTGTAGCCACTCCTTATCTACTCCGGGACCAAGTTCTTATACTATCCATTTGCACACACAGCTTTGATTGAGTGTGTGTGCATCGTGTCATGTCCACAAATCTGCTTCAACACACAGAAACCCTTAAACAGATTTTTTTTTGCTGCTAAAAAAAAAAAAGATGCGAGCATCATCGGAAACGGAGTTGACTGGTAGGCCTGATGCAATGTGTAAAAAAACTGGGAAAGTGCTACACCTGCCGTTGTATGGCATGATCCAGCGAGTATTTATTGAGATTCCAGATTTATGAGAAGATTAGCTCAAACATATACGTACTGAAACTCCAGCAGGGTTATAAAGCTTCACTCTCCTCAGAGAGTGGCTCTGGTCTTTCTTAGAAACGTTGTCAGAAGCAGGAAGGCTGATTTAAAAAAAGACTGATTCTTGGCAAACACTTCTGAGTTACACAAACGAAAGGATGAAACTAAAAAAAAAACGCTGTCAGCCCATTTTTCCCTATCGGTGTAGTTATTATAAATGTGCACTTTGATATGATTTAAAAAGATAAGCCTATGAAAAACACACAATGTACAGATATATTTGTGGCGATGTATATAAAGATTAATTAGTATATCTTATTATATATACAGTATATATACAAAAAAAAATACCTGGAGGCCACCATATGACTGTCTCATCAATTCGCCGGTTGTACTGTATGTCCAACAGAACCTCGAAGAACAATAATAATATGTAATAATTAATAAGAATAATAGGATCTCATTAGTTGGATGATGGCTGCACAAGGGACATCCATAAGGGACGTCAGCAAAGGTAGTGTATCTGCCAAAATGTTCCTTGGTGGATCTGCTGAACTGTGTATTTAATGCACAGCTCCCATGGTAAATTGTTGCCGTGTCAGCTGTTGGCTACAGCCCCCAGCCTCGGGAGAGCTGCAACCAATTAAAATAAACCTTGAATTGGAGTTTCCCCTCAGGGTGGAGTAGCTGGCTGTCTTTGACAGGTGGACATGGGTGCAATGTTGGGTTTCGGCACATATTGTGTATTTGTGTATTTTCTGATGAGGTTCTTGTGTTGACGTGTTTCACATGGGATCTTTTGCTACATCTGTGCCAGCTGTTTAGATAAAAGGAGCATGATCAGAGTGTGTGTGTGTGTGCGTGCGTGCGTGCGTGCCTCAACTTGAAACAGGTCTGCAGGTCTGATGTACCTGCCACTGGTTGTGACAGTGAGTAATGAGCTCCACTCAACCCTGCATTTCATTTGACTGGACAGAGCGTATTTCCCCTCCCATTTGCAGTATTCTAATTGTGTCTTGGCCAGTTAAAGCCAATTGTTTTCCATTGATGGCTGTGGGTGCAGTTGTGTCTTTTTTGACTGGAGGTCACTTGAATGTTTTAGGTTACCAACCCACAGGAGATTTAGGTGAAAGGAATATGGCCTACTTTTCACTAAATATATTCTGATTGACTACTCCTCGAAACTCTCACACAAACAGCGGTGTGTCATGCTGCTTGTTGAAGCCCCCCCGGAATGGTAGGGTCATGCTTCTGTGAATGAAATGCATCCGAACTTTACAAATTCTATATACACAAAAATCTATATTTCACTTGCTCTCAAGATACATGATTATTCGGTTCTAGATGCCTGTTATCTCACACTTCTTTGTATGTGCATGTGACAAAAATAATGAATTTCATATTTTTGCCTCTAGTTAATGTTCATACTGATGCTCATGATAAAGCAACTATAAAGGCATACAACAATCATCAAGTTGCAATGGTACACATGTTTTGGTAGCTCTCGTCAGCATCTTCTGAGGGACAAGCTCAGAGATATGAACCAGAGAATTTGTAATAAAGAAAAATTGACAAGACTGCACAACTAATACCTTTTTAGGGTGCAAGAGACAGAGTTTGAAAAATGGAAAACAAAAAAAAAGGTTCAACACTCCTAAATAACCATACACACTGTTTTTGCACTGACTGACTGATACTTGCATTGTCTGGCTCTGGGTGAACGGGCAAAACAAAAATGGCAGGGCAAAAATCTCAAAACAATATTCCAGCTATTCAGTGAGTTCCTTGTAATGTGATGTTTATTTTTGCCAAACAAGCTCAGAATATTTCCAGCTACCCTTTAAGCAAGCAATGGCAATCTCTGCCACCTGTACCAAAATATTGATGCTTATCAAGCAAAGGGATCTGCTCGACAAAATATCGAACCTCATCTCTCTCAGACTTTCAATTACGTGTATACTCTCACAAGGAAAGACTCAAGAGAACAGGATCATCAAGACTGTGCATGCATTGTTTGGAACAAATTGGACTGTGAAAACAGAAAAACATACTACTACTGAATATTATCCATTCTCTCTTTCCCCGTTTCCCCTTTTGTCACATTCTCAAATCCAATAGAAACTGGGTGGAAAAAAACAAACGTATATATCGTAACGAATAAGCATAATAAACTTTTTACAAAATCTGAACCGATGTCGGTTCATTGGTCCGTCCGTCCATCCCTCCATTTATCCATCTATCCGGCCATCCATCCATCAAATATTCGACATGGCCCCCGGAGCTGCTGAAGGTAGCACTGTGTGCATACCAACAAATAGGGTATTATTATATGTTTGACAATTTGTTAAATTTGCCAAGTTTGAACAACTGGGAGCTTTCCCAAAATGTCGCAGTGAGTGCTTCAATGTGCACTTGAATACAAATTCCTTGAAGAACTGCAAAAGTGTGGGAAAGATCTGACGATGAAGAGGTACAATCTAAGTTTGATTGGCTGCGCCGCGAGAAAACAGCACACATACACCTCTGGTCCTACCTTGTCATTTAAAAACAAATAAAGCAATCAAACCAAACAATCTCATCTGTTCATCATTGGCGTGTTAGGCAGGTTTTCCTTGAGTCAAGTGCCCCTTGTTCGTCACACGTCATTATTCAGGCAATGTGCCTGAATAACTCCGTTTCCATTATAGTCTTCGGTGGTGGTGGTATGGGTGGATTGCCATTTGCATGAACATGTGTCGAAAAGAGTGGAGCCGACAGCAGCCATCCTCTCAGCCTGCATCTCCTTCAAAGTGACAGTGAGTGTGCACAGGAAGTATGGTTCCAAGCCGAGTGTCATCATCAGCCAATCTCTGGTGTGTCACAACAATGATGCCACTCTGACTCTGGCTGAGGAATGTCAATTGTTAATGTTCCAGCAATCTATGTGACTTTTTTTGTTTACTTTTCTCAGAAATATAATAGCGAGCTCGAAAAGGGTCCTGCTCTCTTTCCCTCCTCCCCATTTTCTCCACTGTTTTCCACGTGATGGTTATTCATGCATATATGTTTTGTTGTTTTGCCTCAAAAAGGACAATTTACCCCATATTGTAACAAACATTCGTAGTAGACGCCAATTTTGAAATAAAGGATTTTGAATTATTCTTTTGAAGGCATCTAACATTGAATGTTTATAAGGTTGAATTTAGGTAAGGGTAAAGGTTTTACACATCATCAACACTCACTTGTAGCAGTGGAAAAAGGGCAGACAAATGGGAGGATGACAAGCTCCATCCCAGCGCTTATCTCTCCCGTAAATGTCATCCTGATATACAAACACAAAGTTGTTCGGGCTCTCTCTCAACACCTGATTGAAACCTCTTTCAAATCCCAATAGCAGGAGGGCACCGGGGACTTGTCAGGGAAATCTTGGTCCTGAACTTGGAAAACCTCAGTCTTTGTCATTTCTGTGCATGCAATTTGAATAAGGTCTTGGGTCTCCATCTGTCCAACATGGGAAGTGTCATCACCAGTCATCTTGTCTCTCAAACATGAACGCTCACAGTCTCCTCCCCATCCCTTAACTCTCCCAGCTCGCCAGTCTATGTGTGGGTTGTGCTTTATTAACCATGGGTAACCCAAACTAAGTGGGTCAAATCAATGGAAGATAATGTATTCTGTAAAAGACAAAGACAACCTTTAACAATCCCAGAGTCATGCACATGCAGCGTGGATGGAAACACACAACACACACACAATTAGCAAAATAGCCCTCTGCATTTAACCCATCTGGGCCCGCACAACAATGTCCACCGACAGGGTGAAGGCTCCAGTGCAGTGGGCTTCCATGGGCCCCCGGGGGAACTGATGTTGGGAGGGGTAAGGTGCCTTGGACTGGAGCCTTTTTGGCTGGACTGCTGGATAGGATTCGTGTCAGATTGGATTTTTTGGGATCACAGTTGGGCTTGTGGGGGCCTCGAACCAGCAACCCACTGGTCTGTAGTCCATTTCCTTAGCCGCCAGTCCACCTCCTCCCTGCGTGCGTCTAATTTATGGTTATCTGACTGGGCACAGTACAATGGGTTACGGTCAACAATAAACGACCATCCAATGCACTGGCCTTTAACGGCTGCTTCAAAGGAAAAGCTGCAAAGTAAAAAAAAACAAAAAAAAACAGTAGTGTGGGAGCATCAACGGGAGACGCTGGTCAGCAAGGTGGTTCACCTGAGCATTGACGGAGGCCTGGAGGTTTTCCTGACGAGCGGTCAACCCACTGGTCTGTAGTCCATTTCCTTAGCCGCCAGTCCACCTCCTCCCTGCGTGCGTCTAATTTATGGTTATCTGACTGGGCACAGTACAATGGGTTACGGTCAACAATAAACGACCATCCAGTGCACTGGCCTTTAACGGCTGCTTCAAAGGAAAAGCTGCAAAGTAAAAAAAAAAAAAAAAAAAAAGCAGTAGTGTGGGAGCATCAGCGGGAGACGCTGGTCAGCAAGGTGGTTCACCTGAGCATTGACGGAGGCCTGGAGGTTTTCCTGACGAGCGGTCAGGCTCCTCACTCCCAGGTTGGTGGCGTTCAGTCGCTCCTCACGCTGGTGTAATTTAATTCCTTGAGCGCTAACTTCAATGTCTCCGAATCTTCTGGCCCCATTTTATGGCCAGTTGGTACTGTCATGAATGGACACACAGGACTTAGGACCCAAATGCTGGACTCAGAGACAGTTGACCAAATAATAAAGGTCTTTAGTAAACGTTTCTAATCCAAAACGAAATCTGGAACGAGAGGGGACACTACTACGCTAAAAAACCCAAAACTTAAGATAACATAACTGTCGTGACACAAGAAAAGGAAAATAAAGAGGCAATCTGTGTGGACTAAGCCCCCTAAGTCTTCCCAAAGTAGGACCTGTCAGTCTGCCTGTCAATTTTCTCCCTGTTGTGTTCTTTTCCCTTGCTCTGTTTGGAGTGCTACTCTCCTTGGAGGCTCACCCCCTCCCCTCCTGTGCCGCTGGAGCTGCGGCAGCTGGAGCTCATCCCACTAATCAACCCTCCACAGCTTTGAACCCCGCTCCTGCTCTTCATTCGTCGCCAGTCCGTCCGTCCGTCCGCCCGCCCGCCCGCCATCAGTGGCAGCGACGCCAGGCAAACGTTTTGGAACTTCTCAGTTCGTGTTCCGTGCATTTTATTAACTCGTGTCTCCGTGTGTGATCCTGCGTCCCTGGTTTCCCTCCTCCGCGTCACCCTCCGGATTTCCTGCTCCCCGTTGACTCTGCATGCTCATCGCCGCTGCACCCGGCTCGCCTGCCTGCCTGCTCTCCCCGGCCAGAAAACACAGTTGAATAAACTTGTTCAAATTGCCATCCTAGCGGCCCTTGTCGGAGTCTGTATTGGAGTCCAGTTCTGGTTTAAATTCGAACTATGACAGGATCGGGCAGACACCGTTTAGCATAAAAATTCCCGGCTGACTGTTAACTTAAGATTAATGTTCATATAGAAACACCAAATAGAATAACTTACGAACCTTTGCCCTGGGCACATTTTTATCAGTACGCCAAGATGATTTTCTCGGCAACAATTCCTCTCATCTCTTCAGAATTCTATCTCCCAAAATCACCACCAAGTCTATTATCGGCTACCTTGCAAACAGGCTGTTTGTATCCCTACCGTTATGGAGTATATATATATTTTTTAATATATTTTCCCTAACAAATGGGTTTTCAAGTATGTTGTAAATGACCATCTGTCGCCACACACACACACACATACACAGATCAAAAGCCAGCTAGATCTGTTTCAGGCATTGGCTATTTTATTTTCTGTGACCTTTTCGTGCGGCGGGACGAGGGAAGGTTATTATCCCCGATACCCCACATGAGCTTGTCAATGGGACAAGAGGCATTCTAGAAGGAAGGCCTCTGTGCGTGCGTGCGTAGCCTCTCAGTGTAGGTGGGAAGGAAGGGTAATCCATAAAGTCTTTCTCTTTCCAGGTTACGCTTTTCTCCTCCCGTGGTTTCAATCGACCACCAAAATCACACCTTCACACACTGACTGCGAAAGCTTTATGTCAGACACTCTTTTTCTAACGTTTGCAGGCCTTGTTTTACAGTCAGATATAATACAGATGAATCTAGTTTGACCACTGCTTTCCTCGTGAACAATGTCTATCCTCCGGCAGCAACAAAATATAGTGTTATCACGCCCAGTCTTATTGGCATGTCCGGCACCATCATTCAGGTTTGAGTACATGTGGCAAATATTGTCTTTGAAGTTCTAACTCCGGGCTTATTATACTATTCCGCAAATTCAACCTGTCCAATACATGCACCTGACCAATCTCCCGCCCTCCTCGCGTGGCGCTTTGAATTTGCCAGAGTCACTTTGCCTCTTGCTTTGACAGACATGCTAAAAACAAGTCTCAGCTAATGTGTGCTGAGCAGCCGAAAGATTGCTGCAGAGCGCACTGCGCAGCTGATCAGTGAAACATTACAGGATTTGTTATTGATTTCCTAAACAAACCAAAGACAGGCGATGGAGAAGATACAGAGAATTACAATGAAGGGTGAACAACGGTTTATAAATCACTACTAATCTCTTTTTCTTCAGCCTAAAAAGCCTTGTATTTCGTATATATTTTTGTAAGCCATGATGACAGATGGTCGTGAACTACCTTTCCAGGAGCCTTATCCTTCCTATCACCATACACCATACATTTGAGCAGCTTGCTGAAACATTTTATGGCAACGGCAAGCCCAACTCTTGCCTCAAATGTTTTTTTCTTGTTTTTTTTTTCAAACAAAGGAGTTTGTTAAAAGGCCGTGCACTTCATCTTAGGATGACTTAAGGGAATGTCCACGTACACCAACTACACTGTCCCTATTATATTCAAAACAGAGCAGTTACCAGACATATCAGGCCTTATCCTCTCTGAGGGGGTTCAGTTGAAGTGTCCTCTCCTACCTTGCAAAAAAAAAACTCGAAAAATCGAAAATGTGTATCGATTTATTATAAAGAAAAAATGATATCACTTACAATCAATTTATTGATTTGAATGATTAAATGCACACAGACAGTTACACAGACAACATTACATCTGTTTTTGAACTGGTAAAGTTCAATTGGCGAACTACAAGTTGAATATGTAGCAGAATACAAAATAAGGAATACGTGTCGAAAATTATAAACACAGAGTTGAACCTAACTTAACTTTTGTTCCATAACAATCTGAAAAGGCCATGTCGGGCCTAAAAACAATGGACAAAAAAAATCGAAATTAATGTGTTGTTCAATGCTATTCCTGGTAAATATCACATGTCAATTTCAAATTGTACTTTGAAAATGGGAAGCCATTTCATATTAATACTGCATCATTTTATAAATGTGTTACATTTCAGGCTTAACAGAAAGGTACTGATTCATTATTTAAATGTGGTCAGCTTTTGCTAAACCTGTCAATTTTTGGCCAAGAGGAAAATGGATAAATGGAAAAAAACAGCAGGATCAAAAAGCAAAACATGAATCTATTTTCTTTGCAATTTGTATGCGTTCGATGGATATAGTTAAGTAAAAAAAAATTGGCAGCCCTACAGCTCTCAAGCTGAAACACAAGATTGATTTCCTTTTTTTTGTGAAAGTCTGAAAGTCTCCCAGTAACAGGATATACAATAATGTGATACTTGCTTGTAATATTAATTGTCACCAAAACATACAAGTTAACCCTTCAATTAAATTCCCCTCTGTTTTCACAAGAGGAATCTGCAACATTCCAGCAAAATCACACCATTATATATTAACAAAAATGTGTTTGAGTATCCTTACAATTAATCCAAGATCACGTGTAGTTTTTCTTATCTTCCCATAATACCCAGTTATAACCATTTCCTGGAATACCATGGTTACAGTTCCCAGCCCTTTGCCTCGACAATGTCTGGGTGAAATTGTCGCCTGAGTTTTGCCATTCCTTTTCTTGCCTGTCAAGGAAAATGTTGCCAACTGTGATATTTTCAAGCAGACGATCACGTTGGTAATGTCCCAAATGCATTCAATATCTAAGTCAATGAGGAGAAAGAAATAGACAGATCGGCAGGAAAGAGGAGGCAGGTGCCAATGAGACCCAAACTAATTTCAAGCTTGATTGATGTCATTCAGAAATGCAGAACGTGTCCAGGTAGGCTGCACACAGGCTGTGTGAGGAAAGTTTGCATCACCCATTAGCTGCTGCAGACTGCATAGCTTTCACTATTAGAACATGGAATCCATTTTCCATTGAGAAACTAGAGTCAAGCTTTCTATAGATTTTAAATGTCTGTGGAGGTTCTCAGTCATCCAGGTCATGGTAATATCAAGTGCGATTCAAGTAGGCAACTGGACTGGTTGAAAATTTCTTGAAGACGTTTCACCTCTCCTCCGAGAGGCTTCTTCAGTTCTAACTAGCTGCTGGAAAAGTTCAGTTATTTATCCTCTGCAAAAATAATAGCTAATCAGAGGATGAGTACCTAATTAGAGGACCATTGTGTCAAACTTGCAGGTCGATGGCCATCTGGCCCAGATTCGGGTTGTGGGTTTCGCCTGAGTCTAGGTGTAAATGAGGGTCGTTAGTTTCACCTGAGATATCCTTTGAGTTATTGTTCTTGTTTACCTTCCTAGGGAGAGAGTGAAGGACAGCATTGTAAGTGGCTGAGAGATGGTGTCTTAAGCCTCCACCTCTGCTAAGTGATGGTTTCTCTGTTCTAACAAAGATGGCTTCTTTCACTCCTCTTTCAAACCATCTGTCTTCCCTGGCCAGAATGTGAACGTTTTCATCCTCAAATGAGTGTCCACTGTCCTTCAGATGTAGATGGACAGCTGAGTCCTGGCCAGAGGAGGTTGCTCTTCGGTGTTGTGACATGCGGTTGTTTTGTTTCTCCTATGTATAAATCAGAACAGTCCTCTGTGCATTGGACTGCATAAACCACATTGCTCTGTTTGTGTCTCGGAAGCTTGTCCTTTGGGTGGACCAGCTTCTGCCTCAGGGTGTTGGTGGGTTTGAAATAAACCGGGAGGTCGTGTTTGTTGAAGATTCTACAGATTTTTTCAGAGACTCCAGCAACATACGGAATAACCGTGTTTTTCCGCTTGCTGCAGTTTTCTTCTACGTTCGCCCTCTTTTGCCTGGTAGTTTTAACGAAGGCCCAGTTTGGGTAGCCACAGGTTTTGAGGGCTGCCTTGACATGGTTCTGTTCCTTCTGTTTGCCCTTCGTGTTTGTTGGTATGGTTGTGGCTCTGTGGTTTAGAGTCCTGATGACTCCCAGTTTGTGCTCCAGGGGGTGGTGGGAATCAAAAAGTAGATATTGGTCTGTGTGTGTGCCTACTTGAATCGCACTTGATATAGATTTAAAAGTACTGACAAAAAAACAAAACACTGGCCAGAGGCAGATGCAACAACCTGTCATAGTGAGAAATTATCTTTAAACAAACACTGGCATGAGTAAAAAACAAAATTGATCAAGATAAGTTCTTTTTTTTTAACACATTTCTATAAATCCTAACTATATAAATAATTGCATTTGTACTTTTCCATGCAGTGCTGTCATAAAAAAATATAATCCTTTCTCATAGTCAGTGTCTCATTTGCGTCTTTGTCTGGTTGTTGATTGCACCTGCACCTGTCAGGTGCACCCACCGACAGTACCACACAACAACATTAGTTTGACAAAAAAAAAAAAATCCTGACATGATGCTCATTCACTTGGCTCGAGGGCACTGTTTCATAGTGAAAGACTGAATATCTTTTAGAACGATTACAATGTTTAGGTGAGGGTTGTAAAATAAAAATTCTAGATTCTTGACTATAATTTGTATATAAAGTTAAAGCTTGCACAACAATCACTAATCGTATACCTGTGGTGGGAGGTCAACACTACTATTTAGGACTTGTAAAGGAATCTCTGTGCTTGGGATTCAAGATGACTCTTTAATATTTTAAGGAATGGGGATCTGCTCCTTAGTCTGTTTACTGATTGCTTTCCTAATGCCAAATCACATATATTTCCGTCACCGTAAACGTAACATTTCCTGCACTACATGTTATTGACATACAATTCGACACTTACACTTGACTGCAAGTTAATTGAGTTTCATCAAGAACGTAATATTAAGATTGACAACTATTTTCAAACCAGCCGACAGGGAAGCAATTCAGCAGAAAGAAATGCTTCAAATCAATTCAATTATTGGAATCAACATTAGACTTCTACAGTGTCGAAAAAGTTACTATTAGAAGCCTTTGGAATACCTTCTTCCTGACATTGCCCGAAGTTGTCCTGTCCTGTCATAATTTGACAAGTAATCTATACCACTACAGATAAACAGCTGTCGGAAACGCTGTTCCCAGCCGGGTGAAAGTCATCCTCTTTTTAAAGGGTCAGGTCAGATCTATGTGCGGCACAGGAGAACTCTGCTGTTTAAACAACACCCTGCAAATTCAAAACAACCTGCAATTAACCTTGTAAGAGCCATGGAAAGAGATTCATTGATAATGCAGGGTCTGCGTGATGAGGTCACATGTCCTCCAATCTAAGTAATGCTAATTTGTTTCATTGCAATGTTAGTGGTGCCAAACTGAACGATCACGTGATCACGTGATCACGTGATCATTCAGTTTGGCACCCCTAATGATCAATGATCACTAAAATTCATGTCTAGAATATTTACCATGCGTTTTCACAGCTTCCGTTCTACACGAGTCAAAGATTTGGAATTGTGTGATGGATTGGAATGATCTAATATGCCTATAGTATTTTACTCCTGATAATATTGTACTCTGCTTAAACTGTGTCCTCAGATACCTAAAAGGTTCTCTCTGTGAAAAAAACATGTTGTTGTCACAACTATGCAGATATGATAATAACCACCAACGGGTTCCTGTTATCTGAGGTCAGCATGACCCAAAACCAACCGCACAGCAAGTTCTTTTCGTTAAACATCCAGCCCACGGTCGTGTTTGAAATCCTCCAACTTTGTACTCTCCCACAGACTGCTTTGCGCTCTGTGCGGGTTTGTGCCTCTGCCTGCAGAATAAAAGCTCAAACTCGACCGGCTCTTTATCTGGACAGCCATTTGTATTCCTCCGCATCTCAAGATTAAGACAACTTTGATTTTTTCTGTAACAATTAAAGCCTGTGTTGGTGAGTAATGCGAGGAACTGTACACATTTCCTGTTAGCACAAAACATTCCAGTTCTTGCATGGCCTGTATACTGAAGTGATACTGACAAATATATTGTCGATTTTTTGTAGGCCCCTTCACTATTTGAACATTTAGTTGGTTTATCTTTTATCCGAATAATTCCACAGTTTTCACTTGAACAGTCATTATTTGGTATAAAATGTAGACAGGCGGGTTGATGAGGGAAACTGAATTTAAAGCTGCAACATAACAATGTGGAAAACAAATAATTTCTGAAACCACTGTATGGGAGTCATTGCAGTACTTCTACTTATTATTGATCTGTACTAATTAGCTATTGGCCGAACATATTACAATGTGAATCAATGTCAGAGGTAGAAGACTACACAATGGTGAAAATAACCCTGACTCCCGTTTACTTTTGTGCACTTTTGGCTTTAATTATCTGGCAGTTCTACCAGGTATCTGAAAAAGACAATAAATGTGCCATTTGCCAGCTGTGTTCAAAGCAAATCCCTCGTGGAGGAAAGCATTCAAAACCCTTCAACACCGTGAACCCTATCAACCATTTTGAGTTTATTCCCATCAAGGAATATGACCAACTCAAAAACACAATTAATATCAGCCAGAATAATTGGATTTGGAGGACTTGATGACTAGATCCTTTCCTACATGAAGTCTTGCCATACAAATATAAAACCACCTAATGAGTCAACAGAGGGCCGAGATTATTTGAAGGTGAATCCGAATGCTTTCATTACACAGCATTCACACTTTCTCCTGTATGTGTGAGCTGTGCTTGAAGAATTTAATTAAAGAGCAGGCGAGAGAGCAGGTAATTATGTATTGAATAGATCTCAGTTGAAAATAAATTAATATTGAATAATCTATATAATCAATAAATACTATAGTTTAATAATATACTTTGACAGGCTGCCCAGTTCAAAAGGCATACAGAATCAAATTTATCAAATATATGTGAAATTCATAGAAGAATATATATGAATTGAATATTTCCCAGTCTCTATTTGTTTTTTTCCATGTAAGTTCTTTTATCTTTTATGTATTTCTCTTAAGAAAGGACCAACTGCACCATGACCCACTCAGTAGCACAACTGGGTTTCCCATGAAGCCAACAGTACAGGAAAATGTCAAAAGGTATGTGTATGGACTGTGTGCAAGAAAGCATTTTTCTCTGCAACCCTACGGTTAAGAAACCATATCATGCTTTTGCCAACATGGAACCCCCAAAAGCAACAGTAATGCTTTCTGCTTATGTACTACCCGTACATAAATCAACAACATCCACAATGTGTTAGTGTGTGAGCTACCGTCACCATAAAATGAGTTCAGCCTCAATCCCCAGGACAGGAGCACATTGTGCTGATTAAGGAGCTGCGAATAGCTTATAACGGTATAGAAGGCACCGCAATACAATGTAACTTTGTCAAATATGTAAAGTAAAACTCTGTTGTCTGACTCCCGTGGAATAATAAAGTAACACTTAAAAAAATAAATAAAAACTATTCTCCCATATCAGACCATACTGACCAGAAATAAGCCAGTATTGGTAATGCTAAGCAGTGATGCAGAGTATATAGAATTAGAGTTAAGTGGGCAAAAACATGCATTTGATGGGTAAAATGTTCTTCTCATTTTATTGGCATGTACAGTTTTTAATATAAGTCATGACTTGGAGCAGGCCCGAAAATATCCCCATCTCCTGTATTTGCGCAGTATTTACACAGATAGTGTGGGAAAATACCTTTATGGTCGCATAGTATACCCAGCTCCACCCCTCTCCAGAGTCTCTCCCCATCTGTCATCAGAGCTGTCAGCGCCACGCCCGGAATCATAATGAACGCTGGGTCCCTTCTGTCACCTCTGTGTCAATCTTGCCACCCGCCACCTCCTAATCAGCGAGGTGTAATGTGGACATAAGTCTTTTTTCTAATGGTGACACGCAGGTTGACATGTCCTTTCCCTTCAATCAAAGAAGTCGCCACAGATGAGGGACACACTCGCATGTGTGCATGGAAACGCATGACTCCAGCACGGCCCTCCCCCAGAACAGCCTATATTTATGTCACCCGTCATGGCTCAGCTGATTAGAAGTCAATTGAAGTTGATTGAGTCTATTTTTACATATCCTTGTCATAGGAAAGTTGCCCAGCTGTGTCCTCCCGGGTTTCTGCTCAACAAAGTCACAGAGGGAATTCTGCTGGCTGATTTGATGAGTAGTAATTTCGACTGTATCCTTACTATGCATAAGGCTGTGATGGTGTATTTTGTTAGACTGACTAACTATTGTCCCCATTTTCAAAACATTTGAGCACACAGGTAGTCAATACTTATTCTGTGTATTTGCTATATTCTGTGCAATGCTAAAATTAGTAAATAGACAAAAGCTGAAGGAAACACTTTCAACCGATGAAATGTTAACACAAGACCCACTTGTACGAACTTTCAGGGAACTACTACGCCTACTTAATTCACAAGGAATGATATCTACATCTATGGGTTGTGTCCTTACCTTTTGACCTGGGCTTCTTCTTCCTCTTTTTCACCACCTGTCTGTTACCATCTCCCTATTCTTCTGTCTCCTTTTGTCCCTGAGGATGTGATTAAAAGCGTGCGTGGTTCCTGGGGGAAATCACTTGTGTTGCTGCTGGTACGTCTGTAGTGACATATTTGGCCCAGGACTCACAAGCTGCTAAATTACTCCACAGAGCTGACCAGGTCCAAGGATAAGGCGAGATGAATAACGAGGAGGGAGGGGAGATGTATGAGGCGCATGAGTGAAAAAACAACGAGATGGAACACAAGGCCGATTTGTGGAAAGAGGTTTACTGTGAAAAGTGACGCACTATGGAAAATGTGGCGATGGAAGCGCTAAAGGAGGAAAGGCAAAGTGATAAAAAATAGGGAGGGAATGTGAAGGAGTGAGGGATGGAGATTATTAGATGCTGAGAGCAAGATGGGGATAGAAAATGATGCATAAGGGACATATGAATGGATAAAACGGAACAGAAGAAGGGAAATATGGGATGAGAAAATGAAGAAGAGAAGAGGAACAAATGGTTTTGAAAAGCTCTGTGTAACACTATCAAAATAAGAAAAAATGCTCACCACTAATTAACCTCTGGATCCCTTTGAAATAAACATGGTCGTGGTTAATTACAAAAACGATAGGTAGATCATTTATTATATATAGGATTTTACAGGGTGAAGTATTTTCTGTACAGTATAGCATCTATGTAGTGTCACTTTTAAGGAACATGACACCAAATCTAACAGTTTCATAGTTTTCATACCTTTGTGAAGGGGTGCTCATGTTGTCACCTATCAGTTGGATTAAGTAAAATATATCTTTAATGTTCAACCTTAAAAGCATAAACTCATGCTTTGTCCACGTTTTTCAGCTGTCATGTGATAGTGAGCAGGCCCCTAAATATTATGGATTAATAAAACATTTCTGCTTCCAGGGACGCGCACACTGTGCAATACTAGAAATGAGACAGGAGGAATGTCATGATCTCCCTCTTTTATTATTGATGTGAAAAGGGATGAGAGATGGGCTGGTATGGATTACATTTTTTATCCAATTGTACATATCAAAAAAGCTATTTAAAATGCATGCAGATGGTGTTGACGCTAGGAAAATTGAATGGGCATGGAAAATTAGGTGGTACGACGACGTATTTTTGGTGTATGACACACTATTATATGTAGTGAATCTCTATTATTATTAACTAATATTAATAATTAGTAACAGCTGATAAACCATCCACCACCACACATATCATTTCAACCAGCAGCAGTGACATTAAGCACCAGCCATTAGTGAAATGCTACATTGCTAATGAAGTTTGCTGATGATTATTAGCACCTGTGGAACAATTGCCACCCAATGACCATATGTTAGCGAATTAAGCATTACTCACACAAATTGTGAACAGGGATTAAAAAACAGCAGCGATAAGCTAGCCCAAAAAATGTGTAGTTAACGAACTGAAGGTGCCAGATGGACGACGCGTCTCCACATTCTCCAACAGGTTAGAAATGGTGTCAAAATATAACCGCATACAGCTTATGCTGGTGACGTCCTCAAGAGCGACATGCTAACATGGGGCTAGCTATTCTGCAGGGGGCCAGGAGAATGTTTTGGCTTCACTTATGAGGAGCTGTCATGTTCCTCATCTTTGTGTCATTGATCTTGATATCGACCTTTGTCACTTGACAGCCTCCTTTTCTGCTTTCCCATATTTCTTGTTCCTCGACTTGTTGCAAGTACAGTGCTGTCAAGCCGGTGTATGACATTTGATGACCTTTCCAAAGGGTTGCGTTTTAAACATGGTCACCATGGTAAAAGTAATGGCACTTTACATTTTAAAGAAATTACGGGAATCCAAAAATCACAGTGATCTAATTTTCATTACCCTGCTAATTTTAAAGTGTGTAGCCAGACAGACAGCGGGAGGGACACGATTTTTTTTAATTGCATTTAACGACAAAGCTGCGCATACTACTTTGTTATCTTTTCATATGACTATTAATCTCAACACCCAGTTGGATTCACACCTCCCCTGACAAATCACTTCATTACCTCTCTGTCAAATAACAAAACAGCACTTTGTAATTTCCCACTCTCCAACAACTTTCATGTTTATTAAATGGCAAAAGAGCTCCCTCAGGTAAAATGATGAATATTTGAATTACATTGTCAAATTACAATTTTTTGCTTCCTCAGCTCGTTACTGAAATATCGGCTGTTGATCTGTGTTGTTTTCTGGAACAAACTAAGAGAGAGATGTTAATGCATTGCGCACGCATACGCACGTTTAAATTGAAGTATGATTTTCTCACGTCTCTCAGTTGTGATGTGTCCAGTGCTGACTTTGCACGTGAACACGGGCTGCTGCCAAGTTACTGATATAGACAAAAACTACATCCTGTGATCACATTACTCTGGTTTAAGCTTTTCTGTCTGCTGCCTTTTCATTTCTAATTTTAACTTCCAACTAAGCACATGTTTTACGTGACATGATCAATGTAGCCCCTTAAAAATACACGGCAGCCTTTCTCCATCACTGCATTGCTAGCTGGATCACAAGGCCTTTATTCCTGGAGCAATTAAAAGTAGAGGACAAAGCAATATTCTATTTGTATTGTTGTACATCATTTTAGCATAATGTATGCAAATGAATCAGCCCTCAAATATCCTTATATCTATATCTATGTACACCTCTGCTGTAAAATAAAGATCCCATCAGTCCAATGCACGTAGGACTGTACTGATTTATACTTAGGAGAGACAAAACAGTCATTACACAAACAGAGAGCAGAACACCGGAGAGCAACCCCCTCTGGCGAGGACTCAGCTGCTCATTTACATCTTAAAGGACAATAGACACTCTTCTGAGGACGTCAACGTTCACATTCTAGCCGGAGAAGAAAGGTGGTGCGAAAGAGGGGTAAAAGAAGCCATCTTTGTTAACCTGGAAAAAAAAACATCTCTTAGCAGAGGAGGAGGCTTAAGACACAATCTTTCTGCCACTTACAATGATGTTCTTCATTCTCTTCCCAGAAAGTAACACAAGAATAACAATTCAAAGAAACTCTCAGGTGATCATTTACACTCAGGTGAAACCCAAAACCTGAATCTGGGTCAAAGGGCCAACGGCCAGCAAGTTCCCTTCCCTTCTCTGATTAGGTATTCATCTCACAGAGGATAAATACCTGGACTTCTCGCCCAGATAGTTAGCACCGAAGAAGCCTCTTGGATGGGAGGTGAAACGTCTTCAAAGACCTTTGACTAGTCCAGTTGCTTACTTAGAATCGCTCCTGATATAATGTCAAATGTTGAAAAAACCGAGAAAATGGATAATGAATTCAGGAAAGGACACAGTGTGCACGCTCAACCAATAACAGCACTGAGTCAACTGCACTGAGTTCCTGCTGGTGCACAAAGCTAATGACCTGAACTGGTCCCTCAGCTCCACAGCTCTCACGAAGAAAGCCCAGCAATGCCTCCACTTCCTGCAGAGACAGAGACAAGTGGATACCCACCCCATCCATCTTGATAACATTCTACAGGAGAAGCATCGAGAGCATGCTGACACACTGCATCACTGTCTGGTACGGGAACGTTTCAGCTGTGCATGAGAAGTCTGCGGAGAATAGTGAGGGAGCAGCAGAAACGATCATAGGTGCGCCCCCTCCCTACCATAGCCGGTCTATACACAGACAGGTGTGTCCTTCAGAGTTTATGTCCAAGATCATCAAGACTGGACAATAGTTGCTTTTCTTGGGCCATCAGAAACTCTTAACACTCTCCCAATGCTGCCTCCCACACCTTATCGCAAAGAGATGAAGGACAAGCTCTAAAAGGTGCCAGAAACGATGCAAATGTGATCAAATGTCTATTAACTTCTTAGAAAATGTAATTAAAATCTCACGTATTCAATATTCCGTCGGGGTCATGGTTCCTATTCTTAAGTTATTTTGATAATAATGTAGGAGCTCTTTCACAGGAACGAATTTGTTATTCACAGTGGGACAGATCTTTTTAGATAGCACTGCATTGACTGCACCTGCTGGGGCCACAAAATGACGCAACATGTTTTGCTGGTTTTCCTAGGTATGCATTCATCAATAACCAGAGACTCATTTAAACTCAACCCCTTGTGTCATGCCAACACATTGCTAAAGATGTCGAAGGAGCTATATTAAATGATCTATATTAGATAACGTTGGTCTTTTTTCCCCAACCAACTCAACATCCTCCTTCTGTGTTTGAGATGTTGTTTGTTTACACCTGTCTCTATGCTGCACAGAGTTAAAAATAGTGGAATAAGCCTTGTTGCTGCTCAAATCTTTGGAGGAATCCCGAAAGAGTAGAATCTGTGTAGGTTCTCAGTCATCCAGATGTTCAGGTAGGTTTCAGGTAGGACTCTTGTTTCAGCACTCATCCAAAATACTTCTTCAGGTCCAGGTATTTATCATCTTGGGGAAAGTACCTCAATAGAGAGGCTAAGAACAGCATTGTGGTAGGCGGAAATACTGTGATTGTGTAGTGTGTTATCAATAAGTAAAGAAAGAGATTAAAGTGTGACCGTTTGTTTCAGATTTGTTTTATTGGAAAACACCATTAGAATAAACAATGTAGCTTACCTAAAGTTTTAAAAAAAGGCACCCTATAAGAAAGCTCTAAAAACCTGCCGTGCCATTGCATCTGTTAAGCCTGCTGCACTCACCCCATAACAGGAGTCCCCTCTTTGAAAAAAACACAAACTGTGAATTCGCTTTTGGGTCTGTCTCATGTTGGTGATTTTAATGCAACAGTTTCTGCTGTTATGATTCACTGCATTCTTTTTAGATTGCTGCAAAATAAGACCATGAGACCATTAAGCCAAAGATTTACAGCTGTTCCTATTTAAAGCATGATCAGTTGACCCTCCCTAAAAAGAGAAAGAAAAATTACAAACGAGCAGGGCTGTAATGCTTGAGACTCCTTCATTCCTCCTTCACACCTTCATTCACAGCCTCTTTTTGCACAGTCTGACCTGTATGCTGCAGCTCTGGGGTTTTTGTCTCCCTTAGCTATGTCTATGCTTGGACAATTATCACACCATGAATCTACAAAGAAAATCAATAACATGAAAACTGACAGTATTTCCTTGTCTTCCTTAATATGACTTTAGGGTTATAATGATCCACAGGGTAGTGTGGTTATTGAGCTATAATTGACTAGCAGATCTGCAAAGTAATGTTCCATTGTAAGCATTGTTTTAATCCTAAATGGGCTTAGCCATAGATGAATTGTTACCGTGGTTACAGCTTGTTTTCCTTGATTATAGACAACTATTGCAAATGACCATCTATACGCACACAGATAAATCACAAAAAAGCCCAGCCCATGTTCGCCAGTTAGAATAACAAACATATGCCGGGGTTTATGCATTATCGTAGCTGTCGCCAATTATTATTTTGCTCTCTGCACAACGAAATAACAGCTATGAAATATAGCTCATGCAAGCATTCCAGGATTTTGTCCAACATCTCAGTTGGGTATGACGTTCTCCAAAAGGAAGGTTTGATATCGGGACGATAAATCATGCTGCCTTTTTTGTTTAGGAGTCATGACTTTCTGTTTATTTGGAACAAAAAGCCTATAAAAAATAAAGTGTGACTGATAAACTTGTCACAGGATCGCACTCATTATTGGCAGACACCCATTAAAAGATTCAGATCGATGCCATAAAAAAATTATTTGGACATGACTAGTAAATAATAAGTTGTGTGTGTTTGTGCAAGTGTGTGTAGGTGGCAAGGTGTACCTGGCTGTCACAGGCATTGTTTGAGTCTGCTTTTAATCTCTCTCTTAGCTTTCGATTGATTTTATCTTTATGGCAAAATACCACACTAGCAAATGATGATATGGAATAATGTGAATAGCAGAGATGTCAGAGTAGAAATGGTTATTGAGATAGGTTTAAACTTTCGTTTTTATTAAGCACTTTTACATGCAGGCCAAACGAGCAATTGCTTACTAAAGAATGCCCCAAGAAATAACAAGTAGGAACTGAATTGGCAAAATAATCGATAGATTTAGTAATGGAAA
This sequence comes from Colistium nudipinnis, assembly GCA_016785305.1. Lineage (NCBI taxonomy): Eukaryota > Metazoa > Chordata > Actinopteri > Pleuronectiformes > Rhombosoleidae > Colistium > Colistium nudipinnis. Next base: position 2,534,753 of record JAFBJU010000528.1, on the reverse strand, counting down.
TATATGGTGTTGAAAAAACAACAACTCCTCAGTCTTTTTCTAAATACCTATTCTCCTTTGTCATCAGAAACGTTGGATGTTCTGAACCCCGATTTGGGGACAGACATGAAGGGACAGGCACCTGATCTGAAAAATATCGTTCAGTGACAAGATCAGTAGCAGGCCATGCTTTTCACCCCTAGGCATACAGAGGTATCCCTCCTGAATCTATCCCCTACTTAACACGTTAGGGAACTCCACCTTTGGAAGGATCACACTGTCAGAAAATGCTGATGCTACTGTAGGCCTTCTAGGCCCTAGTGTTGACCTCTCAAAATCTGATTGGTTAAAGCAACAGGTTCATTGCCATTAATTTTTGGCTGCTGGCGCCTTCACTGTTGATTCTGAAGGCCTAAGGCAGATTAATTTGACCCTGGCAACAGATAACTGCTGAAATGTGACTGGATAAAAGCTCTAACATAAATATACACTACTGGAAGCAGCACAACCAAGGGAAAAGCTATGCAATGAAGAGAATAGACTATTGGGAATAATTGAATCCATAATAATGGAAAACAAATACATTAAACTGTAAGACAATAATTCTGATCGTGCTTAACACAGCAGAGAAGGCCTTGCTAGCCCCGACAGCTTGCCACTGCATGTAAGATCTATGGACAATAAATCTGTATGATCCATGGCAACTCACGTCGTCGGAGTCGTCAAGGGGAGTGGTGATGGAGGAGAAGCAGAATGGATGAGAAAAGGGATAGAGGGAGTATGAGGGCAACAGTGGAGGAGAGGTGGAACACACTCCACAATTCCACGGGGGGGTTTACAACAGACTCTCACTGAAGAACATGTTGTCTCACAAAAATATTTGCATGCCTGCTGTTGCAGCGTCTTTGACAACAGTGAACCCCTTAGCCGCGTTAGCCGACCTTTTGGTCCTCCCCTTACACCCACTCCCACAGGTATGCGTTCTGCTGTCTCCTTATTCTTCCTCTCCTTGACTCTACAAGACGTCATCATGTTTACTTAATCGTGGAAAATATGACAGTGATAGGACACTTGTATACAAAAATCTGTAGACCAGTTGTGGATTATTTGAATACAGTGCAGAGAGACTTGGTGACATTTTTACATTGAATCGTGTACCCTTTGGGGCAAGTATAATGTCAGCAGAAATGCTGAGGCCTTCATATACATATAGTCCTCCTAATTCGTTGAAATGAAAGATGAACAAATAAAATGTGCTGATTCTCGTCCTGATAGCCAGACAGCAAACAGCCAGGGGGAGTAAATAGTGATTTAAAGAAATTTAAAGAGTCCTACATTACTGGGAAAATAATATGGCATTTTTTGGGTTCCATGTGGCCCTTGGGGCAATCATGACAGATCAGTGACAGTATAAGTAGTAATATTGTAGCATTTCAATAACAAAAGCGCAGGAGACACTGACCCAAATAACAATATCCTTTGTATGCTTTAACCATTTCTGCAGACTTGACTTTGCCTGACACATCATTATTTTGTTGCCATTTGTGGTTTTGAGCGGATTGTCACCACAAACATTTTTGTTCTTTATTTTGCCAAGAAAAATGCTCTTCATTTAACATAATCAGTCATGCAATGTGTTCATTCTGTTTACTTCTACTGTTACACAATAAATCCAAATAAGGCAAAGTTTGTAGTAACAGGATAACTTGTGATATCAATAACGGAGACACATTGTGGTTCACCGTCCTTGGTCCTTTGGGAGGAAGAATGAAATTCACTCGGCTGCTACATCCAAGGCTGTTCTCTAAATGAATCTGTAATGTTATCTGTATTTTCATATTTGTCTGCAGGAAAGCACGGGAGAATATGCAATCAAAACAAATGGGGTAATAATTGCAGAAACAGAATGTATTTCATTGATTAAATGCGCCGACCAGCAGCTCGTTTATCTTATTGACTTTTTAAAGGATAAGAGATAGTTGTAGGACTATTAAAACTGATCCATATGGGGAGACAGGATATGTAACGCCAGGGGCAGACTGAGACAATGTGAAAGGTACTGAGAACTGATGTGTGAAGACACAAAGTCCCTTCTTTTTTAGTAAATGTTATTAGTTAATATATGCCCCAGACCATAGCAAAACAAATACATGGTATGTTACCCATTAAACACTTATCGAGAGTAACCTTTTCTCAAAATGACACATAACATAGATATCTGTGGTGACCTTCTAACCCCATTTGCACTTCATCTTCCAGGATATTTCCCAAAGGTGTAGCCATTATATTGACCTAAAAATCCAACAAAGTACCCAGTGCCCATCCTCACTATGATAGTAGCATAGGGATGGTGTTCAGAAGAGAACTTAGGTGTCTTAATTCAACCCAATTAGGACTATACATGGGGAAAATGTTGTCAGTGTAAATGTCACTGTAGAAGCACTCGCAGAAAATTACATAGAGTCTCAGGGGAAAGGGGGCTGTTGGGTATGAAGAGATAAGAACAATACCAAATGTTGCAGAGGACACATTTTTACTCGGCCATGTGTAATTAAGAGTGCTACTTAACACCAACTGCCAATTTGCTTTTAATTACCAACTTAATGGTGACATTTAGAACAGGTACTTGAATATGTTTCTGCAGAACACATTGAGGGTGCCTTGTTCAAGTATGGCAGCAGCATATACATACACAGATGCTGATGTGTGCTTTACCTGCTGCCAGATGCAAACTGCTTTCTTAGCAATTGATTAGAGTGTCTTTGTATTCACAAGGATTCTGCTTACTCATAGTTTAAGTTTCAAACTTTAACATTGCATTGCCCAATTTGAATTTAATATTTAAAAAAGCCTAATTAAGCATGTTTTAATTTCCCAAAAGTAAAGAAAAGGGCTCTACATTTGGTCATTTTACCAGTCAGTCATGTAAAGCAGGTACAGATGAGAGGTTTAGCACTGTGGTGGACAAGGTCAGTCCACGTTATGCTTGACTAAGAAGGCAACCAAGGTTCAGAAGCACAAGGCGCAATGTATTTTCTGCCATTTTCAGTCATTTCAGTCCTCAGAGGAGTATATGGACACCATGAGAGTAGATGCCTGACACACATCATGCTTTAGCATTTTGCTGTTCCTCATTATTCCAGGCTGAACCTACATACCTTTCCTATCCCTGGAAAATATGTTTTCAGTGCTGACATGAGAGAGATAGAAAAAAATATATGATTACATTTTACAGTTATAATCAACTGAAGCGGAAAACAAAATCTATAATTGAATATATAGACAATTAAATGCCAAATATTTAAATATGTATGGAGTGCCCATTCTGTTAAAGGTTACACCAAAGGTTCATCGTTTTTTCGAGAATTTTCGACCCTCTGGGGTGAAGCTAAATCTATACAATGAATCGAATCAAATCATTTCTTTGTGCCAAACTTATAAATACAGCAGAGGATTATACAAATGGCAAATCCTGAAACGGTACTTCAATTTGGTAAGCTGTGAAGACTACTTATCAGGTTCGAATTTCACGTGTGATCCTTTCCTTAATCATTCGAAGTTGTAAGATGTATTTATGATCCTGAAATGAATGCTGACTGATTTGTGCTCAATCACATGTATCTCAAATGTTTAATGAATGTGCACGACAGACCAGAATAAAGAATTGATGAATGGAGCAGCCCCTGCAGGTGAGCATGTTCAGCACCACGGAACAGCGCCGCACATCAATACTTGCTCATTGGCTGCGCAGGGCAGTGTATGCAATGAAGTATGTGTCAATACAATCAAACAGAGCCTCTGAAATGCAAAAAGATCACTCGTGATTATGTGAGGACTAGGTCCTCATTGGTTAATGAGTTTCTGAATGACGGCTTGGTGTGAACATGGGTAATATAATCTTGTAAAGACCGCCATCTGGCCCTCACAAGCTACAAGACGAAGGTTCAGTGTGCATCGACTCCCAGGACTCTACAATTAGGTTCAGCTGCAGTGACTGCAAATGCCTTACGTGATTCAGCGAGCCTCTGAGCCTTATAGATGGGGGGCATTGTCATTCAATTTCTCCACTGGTTTTCATCTTTTTTCCCCCTGATTACGGTTACCACGATGAATTGTGCTTCAGAGCCCACTGGGATTTTTACACGAGTGCGTGTATATCTTGGTCAATACACACTCAAGTTGCTTGAACTGACTCTGACTAGTTATCCTGGGATCGAAAATGCATACCCTTGCTGTTTTAGTACTCCTTAAATTCAGAGTTCTGGCTCAGAGTCTTTTGAACATACTTTTTGGAATGGAGCCCAGGAGGACATAGTGAAGCTTAAAGGCGGACCTCTTTTTTTTTTTTTTTTTTTTCTCCTTTACAAACCTGGAGCACATTCTGCACAGCTGCAGCTCTGCAGACCTTCGGATTGTAATGAGGATGATCTGATTGGACTACCTGGATCTCCATGCTGGTGCCCCCCCCCCCCCCCGCCCAGACCGGGGAGCGGGCAGCAGTGATTTAAATACGGACTGAGAGCGAAGACGTCTGTACGCGAAACGGGAGCGTGCCGGGAAAGAGTGCGAGTGTGCGCTATAGGCTGCCACATGGTGGAGCAAAGCCTAACCAAACTTGTTTTTAAAACCTTTACAGCACCTCCACCCCCCCTTCTCTAACTGGGACAAAGTTATGGCTCCCCCAACAAACTTTTTCCTATCCTCCATATCTGTCTGAAGCCCACCTTTTTTCCCCCCCTCCTCTCTGCCTTCTGGTGTCCAGGTTCTTTTGTTTTTGGTTTGTTTTCGTTTTTCTTTTAAAGCGACAGGTGTTGCAAAACTTGGGACGAAAAGCGTGTCTTGCACAGCAAACTCTTTTCTTCTTGTTTCCCCCACGCGAAAATAGGGAACATGCCAAGGGACATGCTTTCTGCCGTTTAGCGCAGCGTGCGGCTGGCCCAGTGTGCCTCCGCAGCTGACGCGGGACTGCGATGATCGTGACCAACGTGAGCCTGAGCGGCTGCGCGGGGGTCAACGGCGCCCTGTGCGGGGAAGGCGGCCCGGGAGGCGGCTCGCAGCGGAGCACCCTCACCCCGACAGGCAACCTGGTGGTGGCCGTTTGCCTGGGCTTCATCGGCTCCTCCGGACTTCTGAACAACCTGCTGGTGCTGGTGCTCTTCTGCCGCTACAGAATGCTGCGCTCGCCCATCAACCTGCTCCTCGTGAATATTTCCATCAGCGACCTGCTGGTGTGCGTCCTGGGCACGCCGTTCAGCTTCGCGGCCAGCACGCAGGGACGGTGGCTGATAGGCGACGCGGGCTGCGTGTGGTACGGCTTCGCCAACTCCCTCTTCGGTGAGTGCAGCCGTGGGACGTTGTCCGCGTGGATGTGCGTTGTTTGTGGCTGTCACGTACATGCGAATAACGACATTTCGCACGTTTTCTCGTGTCGATGCCTGCGTGGTGTGTGAGTGATGGCGCGCTGTGGCCGTAGGTATGGGTCCTTCTGCAATCAATTAGATGATATGAAGTTACTCTGCTCTGTTTGAAATGGAGCATTTTTAAATATAAGGGAAATGTTTGACCGCCTCTGCTCAAAATGTGCCTTTCAGTGTGCACACAGTTTCTATTGACTCTGTATTGCTCATGCATGGAAAAACTTGGACCACTTGAGACAGTTTTCTCCAGCTGATTACATGTATACTTGAATGTACGCCTAATTCGGGGCGAGACAATCCTGCAGTCTGCAGTCACAAGGGAGCGCGCTAAGGTCTTGGTGAAAGTGCACACCTTCTTATTATCTGTAATGGTACAATGAACCAGATATTTGCAATCGGGGGCGTGATGTTGCGGATCATACACTAAAACGGGTGCACACCTCCTCTATCGCGTTGCTGGAGATGCTCGCATGTGCAGATGGGCTCCCCCCGCCCCCCCTTTTTTTTAAACAGTTGTAGATGTGCGTTCTGCTCTGTATCACTTCACCTCCAAGGCTGCGCGTGCTGGCATGGATGCATGCCTTCCCACAAGACCGCTGCGGGCATTCACAGAAGCGTAGCCCCACGCATCCCTCGCAGAGGCTTATCAGTCATTTGATTCAACTGTAATTACGGAGTCTGAAAACATTTCACACTGGACTGTCCGCGGCCGATTTGGATCCTGCGCGTGAAGCGGTGTGCAGCATCCCGCTAAATGCTCTTTAGCGTGGAGTTGAGTGGCTGTCCCGGAGGCAGGTGAAGCTTCATCACTGCTCATTTGGCTGCCCGTGCAGGTCTGTGTGTGTGCTGCTGCCGGGACACGGTCTCGGGTCGTGCCAGGCTGTGAACGATGCATCAGCAGCAAATGTTGCAAGTAGTAATATCACCCGGGGGAAATCAGTAATGAGAAAGCAGACGCTGGTCTACCTCTGCTCAGGAGCGGTGATGTGGATGCAAATAGGGCACAATGATGCACCTGAGAATATGCCACTAACTCCCTCCCCTGGACTCGAGCCAGGCTGGGAATGCTGAGGCAAAAATGCTTAGTGTTCAATCCCGAATGGACCAGAGGTGCTCCGTAAATGATTTATATGAGGGGCTAAGTGTTAAACTAACATCGGAGCGTTCATTTCCCCCATGAACTTTATATTGATCAAATAGGCAGGTTACATAGAAAAAATATAAAAAGTGTGTGTTTTTTTTTTGTCAACACAAGTACTTGCCTGCTCCCTGATCTAATGTTCCTAAATGAACGAGCCTTCTTGCCATCAGTCCCACGACTTGCTTTAAAAGCTCTCCATGCAAATAGACAACCCGACATTCGCACAATGGCATGACATTTGCACGGATGTCTGTTGTACAAGTGTCCAGTCAAAGTGCACATGTGAAAGGCGGTTTTTGAAGTTTATGATTTCAGCAAGAGCTGTAGTTTGTATGAAAGCAATTTAAGAGTGTAGACTCTATTGGTACGTTAAAAGGCAGATTCATAAGCCCTTCACAGCCATATTGTGGCTAAAACCATGTATATACATTTTTTTTTCTCTGCATTGAGGCTGGTTCTTTTTATATGATGTTGATGTTGAAACGGTCACTTCAACAGTCAGTCCCTAGTCATGTCGGATTTTTTTTTTCAATACTCCACTGCTTTGTTTCCAGCAATGCATCCTCCACCCATTAATCTTATAGCCACCGAATTTCATGGTCAGCTTCTTCAAGAAATGAATTCCTGAAGTTCATTAGCCCCTGTAATAAAAAAAAAATGTGCCAATTCTGTGAATGGCTTTTTGTAGGATATCAAAATAAAATATATTGTTTCCTTTCATAAACAGACACATCCGGCTGCCTTTCCAGCTGCAGATTAACTGCACCTTGAATGCTAAAAGGAGTCCAGCCCTTTCTTTGGGGCTTCTGATAACCTGTAGTACCTAAAGAATCAACTTTCAAGACACCTGCTAAGAGTCAATCTGACATCCAGAACTCTTTTGTAGTCATCGGTGCCTCCTTGTATAGTTTGGACTTGTTTGAGGCTGCTTAGCATCTTTCTGTCATTGTTTTGAATGTATTTTGAGTCGTCTGAATGGTTTTTTCTAGGTGGTTTGTCTCTCCCCTTTTGGGAAAGTTTTGTAGCTTTTAGAGTCATTTTGCATCTATTTCTGTAAGTCATTTTGTATTTTTATGCTCCTTTCTATGGTTTTGTTTCTCCGTATAGCCTTTTTCCTCCTATTCATTTAGTTAGGTATATCTTTGCGATTGTGATTGTTTCTCTTTCAGGGACATTTGCCGATAAAGCCAAGGCAACCCCCTGACCTATTGAGCCCCTGGCTGTTAAATCTATCCACGAGGCAGAGGAAAGAACTAAAGATTTACGCATATTCAATCACTGATTAAGATTCAAAGAACACTCTTCCCTTTATGTCTTTTGTCACAAGGCGTTGCTTCCCTAGTGCAAACAAATCTTCTTAGCTGAATTTGCCTTTTCCTTAACTGCCTCAAATCTGTCCACCTTTTTAATTGAAAAAAGACTATTCAGCACTATTCTCACACCCTCCCACAAAAGTTGAGCAATTTCCAAAACATGGGAACTTAATTTTTGTCATAATATAGTGACTCTTCCCATGTTTCTCAGTATCTGGTACTCTTGAGTGTATCCACCGTGTCCATAACTGGAGTTTTATGATGAGATCAAACACCATGATGATGTTTAAGTGACATCCACAAGGAGCCAATTGAATAAATTCTCTGACAGGCCTTAAGCTTCTACACACTCAAGCATCGCAGAGAGAGAAACAGAGTGTGTGGGGGGCAATGGCCTACAGACATCATTAGTGCGGCCATTGGTTATGGAAGAGTAAGTCCTCAATGGGCCATTAAAACAGAGTGCAAGAAAGAGTGAAGGAGGGTCAGAGAAAGGAAACCGTTGAAATGTTATTGATATTGCCGGTTGCAATTTTTTGACACAGTGTCTCAGTGTTCACCAAATCTCTACAAAGCTTTTCTGAATGGTCGATGTCCCTTCAAGTTAGAGGGGATCACTGTCGGTGACAAAAGACATTGTTGGCCTGATGAAGGACGTCCATTCTTAGTCTCTGCTCCCGTCGATTTCTACTTTTTGCCCGCAGTCCACTGGTTTTAGCCTATGACATCTTAGATTGTTGAATGACTTGGTGATGGAAGACCCACTACCTTACCACTCTGACTTGTATGCCAAAACCACTTGCGGAGATGTGCGTATGTGCTCATAGCTCCCCGCCTTTACTTCTTCTGTACCACCTTGCACCGTTTTAACAGCTTCATCTTTCCCACTGATCTATTTGCCTTTTCTTCTCTCTCACTGAACATGTACTTTCTTCCATGACACTGTGGTGGCACAGCAATGTTTTTTTTTTCCTTATTATTTGACACCAGGTCTGCGTGTCCCTGAATACTTTTAGCCCGCATTCGCCTGCCTCAAGTGATCTTTGCACACAGTCAGTGGATTAACCTTGCATACACACTGCGCACACAACCAAGCACAGATATAGATAACGTACAGAGCGGAGGAAATTCATATACATATGCATCATGCAGGCACAGGCAGCACCTGGCCTGACTGATTTTTACTTGTTCCAATGGTAAGATAAGAAGTCTCTGCAAGGAAAGAGCAGAACAAAGTTGTTCCCCCATAAAAGGTCAGGGACAGTGGCGAATGAGCTGGTGTAATAAATAGTCAATTAAAGGTCTCTCAAGGAGATGCGATAACATTTTTTTTTGTTTGGTGTCTAATTTTAGCTGTGCATTTGTGGGAATAATCATCATTGTACAATGAGACCAGCTACCCACAGACATCATCTTTAATGCTAGCCAGAATCTTGCAACCCAATAAAAGCCTTATTTGTTCGAGACTTATGAGCATCACAATACCTATATGCAGGCATGACAACTGGGGAATAGGATTTATAGAAAACATAGCATTATTTGATCCTGTGCAGGGTGCGAAATACCCACCTGCTATCTGCAATTGGCAGACAAAGTCTGATGCAGCAGGTAAAAAGTATTTTTGAACGGCATCGCCGGTTTTCAAAATTGCAGGTAAAATTTCTGACAACTTGCAATATTGCAGGCAACAAAGAAAAAGTATTTCACGCCCTGCTGTGCTTTTCATTCATCTGTCTTTTCCTGGATATACAGTACAGAGTAGTAGTGAAAGAGAGCCAAACCATTTCTAACAGCAAAATACAACAGAGGTAGTGAATGAGCATCACGGACACAGCAGAACAAAGATGCTCCTTTTTCTTGATTTCAGACGTTATTTGATCATAAGATGTTTCAATTTGGAATATTAGCTTCAATTGCTGTTTCTTATCTTTCTTTCATGAAGACAACAAGATAGATGGAGCGCGATGTTTAATCACAGTGGCTATGAAGTTTCATCCAAAGTTCCTCGGGTGTCTTTCATAATTACATTACACGGGCTTGAAGTAAAATGTACTTGTTATTCATTTTGTAACCAGTACAAGAGCAGTGGGAATGAAATGGGATCAGCTAACAACAACTAAAAGTTAATAATAAATTGCAGCAGTTTTGGAAAGCCCAAGTTCAAAGGATTATTGCTCACAAATGTGACCATTGTCTGTAGTGAATGTAGCTCCTCCTGTATGAGAGCCATGGAGGAGAGCTGCTAATTAGCTTTATCAGATCTGAGTGTGATTTGATTTGGCCACTCGTCTAAACACTGTGTGGACACTGTTGACAAAGGTTCACATTAGTCCTTTCATGTCACACTGTGTCTAGTATTTTGCATATCAGGAAATCTAGGTGTATGATAACTTGCTCATACAGTATGGATGCACAAATACAGTACTTTTGACAGTACAGTGGGCGACTTTTTCCAGTCAGTGCATTCGTATATATTCGTGTATACGAATACATAAACGGTAACACCCCTCGTCACTCCACGTGTTGAACGAGAGAGAAGGGTCTTGTGATTAATTTTAAACTAAAGAGTGGTAACAGAGAACAGCAGCGTAACAATGACAGGCTGGAAGAGATGAGCTGAAAGCATCCACCGTCAAAATACACGGGGAATGGCGTTTTTGCTACGAATCAGTCCATCGACCTTAAACAGAAACATAAGCGCGGGGTTTTAAAACTGTGTTGACTTTAAAATACTGCAGTAACAGAGCTAGACAGGCAGTATGGGTCAACGTATGTGAACAGTGGAAGGGCACGCAAACAGCCCACCCCCTTCTCAGCTTAAAGAAGGGGCTGGACTGACTTAATGAAAAAGAGCCTCCAGTTTACATCCACTTCATTGCCGCTGAAAATCAATGGGGCAGGAATGGATGACAACAGCTTCAAAGCCAATGACAAACACCGAGTTCCAGTTTCCTGCTGCTTTGCCTCTGAAATACTGAAAAAAAAGAGTGTGCGTTCATATGTTCACTACGTGGCCACAGAAAACCAAGGAAGCTTCATGAAATCTTTTTTTTCTTTTGCATTTCATTGCGTTGCTTCTGTCAAGCAGCGACACAACAGGTAGTTACGCTGTTTTTGATGAACAACAGCATGCATTTGCTTCAGGCCCCAGGGTGCTGTGGGTGCTGGGTGGTGTTGTCATATAATATTGCCGAGTTTACTATAATTCTGTTCTGCTACAACATTCACACAGGCAATCTTTTTTTTTTTTTTTTGTTTAATCCTGACCCCAACTCTCTTGGAAATCGTAAACTATGGGGCATGTTATATCACATGCTTATCGTAGACGCACGGTAGATTAACATTTGGAATGACAGCACTTATATTTGATGCCCTCATTAAATGTGATTTGCAGTTGTCGGGGTATAAAAGGGGAGAACACACCCACACCTTAGTCTCCTATCTTATATCCTGGACATGCACAGTGTGTAAACTGTTAGTTGTTTTATGTATGCTGTGTTACCTATGTGTTCCCTGTCTTTCTCACTGTAGGTATTGTGTCCCTAATCTCCCTGGCTGTGCTCTCTTATGAGCGCTACAGCACCATGATGGTTCCCACTGAGGCGGACCCCTCCAACTACCATAAGATCTCCCTGGGAATCCTCCTGTCCTGGGTCTACTCGCTCTTTTGGACCTTGCCGCCCCTCTTAGGTTGGAGCCAATATGGCCCGGAAGGTCCCGGTACCACCTGCTCTGTGGACTGGACGGCCAAGACGGCGAATAACATCTCTTACATCGTCTGCCTGTTTGTCTTCTGCCTCATAATTCCGTTCCTGGTGATCGTGTTCTGCTACGGGAAGTTGCTGTGCGCCATCAGACAAGTGAGTCAATGGGGAAATGGGCAAGACTTCCACTCAAATGCAACATTTTCACATGGAGGCCTGGGTACCTAAACGCTGTCTCAGCCGGCCCTACGAGGAATGCGGATAATAGTATAGATAAGGTTAATGCCATATCCGCCCCCAATTATTTATTTTTTAAATAACATTAACCATTTACATAGTTTGTACCTCACAGGTTGATATAATTACTTCAATGTCAACTGATTCAGCAGACGTTGGGGATATCACCGTGGCTGTGTTGTAGATCAACTACAGACAGTTCAACCCCAGCTGTACATCTAGTAACTGAAATAAGAAAAAACTAAGCACAACTTTTATATTGACTTCTGCAATCTAAAACATCCTGACATGGTTGTATCTTCTTAGACTAGGCACTTCAGACTGACACAGAAACAATGTTTGCCTGTGCAATGCAGTTAGCAACTGTTTTTTGACCCAGTATATTAAAGATGTTATGTCATTCAGATATTTTTAAAGTGTATAGTGTACTAGTGGATTGCACTGGCATACTTTTGTGACCATTTTTTGTTGTGTCTGCACAGCACAATTTGTCATCAGCAAAGCAAGCATTCCCCAACAGTCTGGCACAAATTCCAGGTGCACTTTTAAAATTCATTTCTCATATAAGCTGACCTTGCTGAAACAGACGCATTCACGGCGAGTACATAATGTCATTCCACGGGTCCTCAATGGGACGCACGGCACAAACCATTTGATTTACAACTATGAATGGACCGATGTGTTTAGTGCACTGGCTACAAATTCAGAATGAATTGACCCATGGTCTGTATTTATGCATATAACAGCCAGAACATGAGTAACCATTATATATTTAAAGAGTTATATATTGCTTAGAACATTCAGTACTTGTAACAAATGCCATTGCTCATATTCCCTTGAAAGTAACACTTTCAGAAAACCATGAGTACTCTTGGACCTTGTGACATCACGTTTGGTGAGGTTACAGGTGCAACAGATCCATGGCGGATGCTGCATTTGGTCAGAGAGGCTTGAAACATGCAGTCGTTCACTGTTCTGTCCACATGTCCAAGTACCTGAGGCTTGCAGCGCACATTTTGTAAACCTCGTCAAGGCATAGTTTTCTGCAGAGCGTTTGTATTGACTTGCAAAAAAGGTGAATTGATGAGTGTGTGTTGCAGAGTTTTGCCCAACCGTGGGGTTAAGTAAGTAACCCCTCAGCATCAAAGACATACATGCGTAGAGAGTATGAAGTTGAAAGGTGACTTGGATTGTGAAAAAAACAAAAACAAACAGATCCTGTGTATTTAAGAGTCCAGTTTGCAACATAATAGCTGCATGAGCAATATAGCACATGCTGACTGCATGGTAAAATATGAGGGGAGACTGTGGAGCCAGAATAATCGAGCTCGTCCGAAACCACAGAGGGTGGATTCACATTCTTAAATTGGCCTCTGGCTATATACCTGCAGAAGAAGCTGTGCTGTCGCAACTCAATCTTCACGGTCAGATGCATGTACGACTGTGTAAATAAAGTTTAAAAACAAAACTCTGTTGTCATGGAGACGACATGGCGCTGTATGTGATCGTGTGAGCGCTCTATATATATATATATTACATACGCAAAGTACATACTCGCTCTGGGTCCGGAGACAGCTGTGGTTGGGTCCGGACTTGGAGGATGCCTGTGGTAAGGGATGGACAGGTGACGGGCGTCCTGGGAGGCTGTCAATCAAAAACTAGTGGCTCCGCCCGAAAGGGTCAGAGAGATTTCACTCTGTCGCGAGCGCATAGTCAGATTACGCGCGAGAGTAGTGAATCTGCGACCGTGAGCCATGTATTTTGCGACTCCGAATTATGACCCGATTCTGGCTCCATAGGGGACATTGTGTACTCTCTCCAGGGAAGCTACACATTCACTCATTCTCTGTCTCTGTCGCATACACACACACGCACAGCTGCCATGTTTGCAAGAACATCGAACTGCATTTTATTCCTGGATTACAACCATGGACTGTGTAGGCTGCATTCGTGATGTGACCCATAAAAGTCCAATACTCGGTATAAGCTGAACTAGCCGAGACAAAAGACACGGTTAGAACGGTGACGGCACCGGCATCCACCTGTCACACAGTGTAACCGCGCCCCTTAATTATACGATAATGTAAGGCTTAATATAATCTAAACGAATCAGTTATAATAAGTATCCCCGCAATTTTAACATGCATCACTAGGCATTTTAACGTCTGATATTAGAAATGTCGCACAAGGTGTGGCAGTGAACAAGATGCAAATTACCCAGCCAAAGTCTCACTGGAAACATAAGGCCCAAAACGAAAAATAAGGCAGTGGCACCTAGGCACCGGGGATAACGAACCTCAGGGGCACACATGCAAGGCTCTCACTCCAACTCTCTTTGTGCACAAATCACATAAATATCCCTTATTTTGTGTTAATGGCTGGCTGTGTAGCTCAGGATAGAGATATATGTAGGTCAGCAACTTGTTTACTCAAAGTTAAAAGAGTCAACTCCCTTGTCTAATAATGTGCAGATCATTGTAGCAGTCCACATAGGGTTTGATATGAGGTGGTGAGCAATTGCCCATTTCATTGTTAGACTAAATAACATAGATAGAGGGAGACACATTGAAAGGGCAGGCAGTTGAGTTTTTCTCACAGCTCTCTGTGAAATGTAATTAATGTGCTCCTTGCTCAGTTACTTATGCATCAACCCGTCCGGTAAATGCATCCTGATGCATTAAGCAGAAATATTTACACAGACGCACAGCCAAAGACTAGACTATTTTGATCTATCTTATATTGCTCTCTCTGTGAAGGCAAAGTGAAGTCTATGTGAGTGTAGATGACAGGTAGACGTGAGTTTGGCCCTTTGCTGTCGCTTCAAACTCCCCTTCCTTTATATATATATATATATATATATGTATATATATATATATATATGTATATATATATATATATATATAACTATATATATATATATGGACATCTCACTGTCCGTGTGTGTGTAACATCTGCTTTTCTGATTCAGACTATTTGAAATGGGCTAAGCCTCAAGTGCTGTGTATCATTTATTTTTTGCACCTGTGGGCATTAGGCAGGGCAAGGTGAGTTAGATAAAATGTACACATGCAGTTATTTTGTAGTCATAAGGAACAGTATGCTATGATGTAGTTAGTAGTGGCCTGGTTCCTTTTCCTTTTTTTTTTGTAGTTTTACCTTCAAAATAATATTTTTTGCAAATGACTAGGTCACAGCTTTCTGACTTCAGATGCCAAACCTGCCGTGCTACTCATTAAAGCGCTCACATCGTTACACACTGTACGTAACACACTCCTCAAAGGATTCACCAACATTGTTGCGATTCGAGATTCTACATCACCGCTTAGAGATGCGGGAACTGCACAAAATGGATCTGCCCTGCACCGTGGGGTTATTGAACAGGTGGCAGGTGCAAATTTCTGTCGGGAGTTTACTAAACGTAGTGCACTAATAACTGTTCCTCTCAAACACAAAAAAAACATGTACAAAAAAAAAAACGGTATCAGCTATCTTGGCTCATTAAGTCTGCGAAGTTCTCATCCGGGTCATGGTAATATCAGGAGCGATTCAAGGTAGTACAACTCTGAGTGCCCACAGACAGTGACTTGGTTAATTGGGAGAATTTTAACACTGATGAGCTTTATATTTTCAATCGCAACATGTCTGTTTGCGAATTTTCAATTTGGTTTATATGTTTTGTCATATCAATCATACCATTGCTTGCTTAGATGTTACACAGGTGTCCAACTACTCTGTATTTCAAGTTCAGTCTGCACAGGCAGACCGTTCATTGATGGGGATACATCGTGCAGCCACAAAGATTCAGGATGTCATGACAGGAAGCAGCAGCTGCAGAAGCGCTTCTTGGAAACCCTTTGAATGAAAATTACTGGCACTTCTATTCGATTCCAGCCGTGGGAGAGTGGCGAGATGCTGAAGGGCAGAACTGCTGCACTAAGCCACAACGGGCTGCATGCTTAAAACACAAATGAGTTCTGTCGGATCTGCTGCTGTCTGCTATCATGCTCTCTTTGTGAATGCTTATCTTGTGTGTGTGTGTGGGTGTGTGGGTGTGGGTGTGGGTGTGGGGGTGTGTGTGTGTGTGTGTGTGTGTGTGTGTGTGTGTGTGTGTGTGTGTGTGAGTGTGATTCTCTCACTCATACTACGTAAACATTACATACACACCCAGCAAAAGGCCTCACCTCATTTTCCCCAGTCTTTGCTTCATTGCCTTCTTTCTCACTTGTCCTGACACTTCTTTTTTTTCCAAAACCATTTCAATTTCAAAACCCAAATCTCTATGTGCCCTTGCCACACATATCTTTTCACTGTCACTGTGCCATTATCATCCATCTTCTTCACCTTGGTTGTCTCGGTTATCATTATCTTTTCCATCCTGTCGCCCACCCCTCATCACCTCTCCAGGCAGTAACATAATATGAGCTGTTTTTGTACAACCATTTTTTAACACATTTGACATCAGGAAGTTAGTCATGTATAAAAGAAAAGCCCTTATTTTGAGCAATGTCCACGTGCTCAAATGCTTTGTTGCTTTTTGCCTCCCGAGTCAAGTCAAGTTCATTGACGTTTCACATATGTAGTACATACGTACATGGAACGAGACATTGTCTCCAACGGCCCACAGTGTAACACAGGACATGCGTGACGAAACAAAGCATATTAACGGGTAACATGATACAATCAGGTTAACTGCTTTTAAGGCAGTTCTTTTCATATTCATATTTGAAGAACATAGCGGATGTATTCTCAAAAGCAGGAAAATCTCATTCAGGCGAGAGTTGGCACCTGAGTGAAGCTTTGCGTAATTTATGTTCTCACACACAGCCCCTGTGGATGATTGAGTCATATATCTGGACATCGGTGCATGTCGGACTGTAGCTTAAGAGAAAAGTCACCTAACTTAATAGGCAATGGATCAAAGAGAACAACCATAAAATAGAGATTGTATCTTTTGAAAATGCAATATATTTGAATTAGAGCTGTTCAATAAATCCATGTGTCAGACTGTCCTCGACTCAATGTAACATCTTGTCAGGGGTTTTGTCCCGTTAGCAATTACCCAGGAGGCAGAGCAGTTTTTGATGGCTTTGATGAATAGATGGAAAGTAATGGTGTGTCCGATGGGATACAGAATAGTAGATCAGATTACTTTTCATGGATCTATTGTTTCAATAAATATATTATTATTAATTTTGGACTAAGAATCGACATAGATTTCAGCTTTGCGTTTCCTGACATTTGCCAAATGTTTCTTACCAATTTTTGGACATAAGCCACAAACCTGCAAAGACTAATCCCTGCTGATACTTTTATTGACCTCGCCGAGTGAGGCTTTATCTCAATCAAATCATTAAATCATATCAAAATTGATTTAGGAAAACTGAGAGAATGACGGGAAGGAAGTTTAATCGGGCATTACACCGTTTTTAGTATCACGTTAGTAGCTCAAGTAGAGCCATCAGTAGCAACCAGACAATGCCGTTCCCTCTCTTCACTTACAGCAGTCCATTAGAAGTGCATTGTTTTTGAGCCAATACAACTGAGTTGCACTCTCTGTAACAGCTGAAGTTAATTGCGGTTCAGTGTTCAAGTGCAAGTAGCCCGAATGTAGCGTGCACGGAGTCACACAGGCTCAATCCGGTGCTACACATTTAATGAAGATTCTCTCTTGCGCTCTTGCAAAACAAACTACATTTAGCGTCACATTTGCCTCACTGCTTTCAGCGTGTGCAGGGATTTTTCACATTCAGACTTGTTCATAATCAACAATAAGACAAGACCAAACCTATAACACTACTGTGAGCGACGAGGGCTCATTAACAGGGCTAACCCCCTTGCTGATAGCGACCGCACACGTGCACCAGCTGCCGACCTGCTAACACGCCCAGGCATTCTGTACAGTCGCTAATTCCCTCTCAAACACTCACGCACGGTGCCACCCAACCACCACGTAACATGTCTCACCACGGATCCTTCTCACATCACAAGTTTACCTTGTAGAGATGCAAAAGCCAACAACATTGAGTGTCACACTTGCCACACAGCAGCGCTTTCAGCGTGTACCGAGAATCTCACATTCAGACGCGATCCCGCGAGATTTCCCTGCAACTTGGACTGCGCGCACACACCGCTCATCTAGCAATACTGATACCTGATGGCGATAGCCTGGCACTAATCCCAGAAATGGCACGTAATGAACAACAAAACTATTCACTTAAATCACAATGTACACCTTCTTTTAGAAAACACACATAACACTATTAACTCGGACTGCTTGGGAATTATTCGGTACTGTGTATACCACGATAACATACAATTTGCAGTCAGTCAGTTGTCAAATAGTCACAAAAAAGAATCTATTCATTATTGATTGATCTTTTCAAAACCAATGGGAAGGGTTTATCGTCGTCGACACACGTTATCCAAAAACTTGCGCG
Source organism: Colistium nudipinnis (assembly GCA_016785305.1). NCBI lineage: Eukaryota > Metazoa > Chordata > Actinopteri > Pleuronectiformes > Rhombosoleidae > Colistium > Colistium nudipinnis. Next base: position 2,516,525 of record JAFBJU010000528.1, on the reverse strand, counting down.
CACCTGCACGGCTCTGTTTTTTTCCCCGTTCGTTCCTTCATTGTCATTATGCTTATTTCCGACAATATCCATCTGCAATTGATCTGGCTTCATGTCGCTTTTAACTCTACGCTTCTCAGCACCCCATACAGTGAAATGATGTTGCTCCGCGTACATTACCATGGTGACTACGCTAGGCCAATGACATAGAAACTGTGCGTCTGTGTATATTGCTGATTATTGGATAGAAACCACCCCAGGGTTCCTGCAGGTCAAAAATGGATTAATTTCGAATCCTTGTCAGACTGGGTTGCACATTTTCTGTATTTGGGCAAGCTAGGTCAGTTTCTTATTTTCAGTGTTTTCCAAATAATTATTCTACACTCTTTGATGGGTAAGATATATTGTATAAACTGCTTTCTCACATTCAGACAAGGTGGAAAGGTTTACTATAAAGATGAATACAATACAAAATGGAAGCATTGATTGGGACTTTCACCCAAAAGACCAGAGTTTGAATTATGTAAATACCATTTTATTTTGGCAACAAAACTTTGTTAGGGTGATGAGACCTTGAGAAATCTATGCATAATTATCAGAGGAAATTAAAATATATATCTAGCACCTGAGCAACAAATCACAGTGCAATCTTTTCTTACACCTCCTCAACAAGCCTTCCCTGACCTGGTTTATACTGTAAGTTGGATAAGGGACTTGCCCTAATGTTTTCAGTTCCAACAGAAAGAATAAGTAACTTTACTGACCCACATATCTCAAATGTTCATGTCATTTCTATTGGAACAAAGGCATTCCTTGTATATTACTGGCCCAATAACTCAAACTGCTTCTACCACATGGGTAGAACATTTTAAATAATTCATTATTACTATATTAATTATTGACACTTGAACTGTAGACTCTGTGAAGAGACAACATTTTGATGGCTGTCACCAAAATGTCATGTACAGTAAATGTGCATGAAGTAATTCCCATTTCATGTGCCTTCAAAGCTAAGTGGGACAGAAGGATCTGAAAACATCAACCCATGTTTTTCCACTCATAAGCTTTCATCTCAGCTTTCGAAAGAAGAAAAGTCCAAACCAAATAGTGAACCACAAGGGGAGCTGGTCAGTCTGTGGCGGACAGGTGGACCAGAAGGTTGCCGGTTCGAGGCCCAGTCGAGGTGGTCTCCATCTGGAAAGATGCACAAACCCCCGCCACTAACAAAAAAAAAAGGACGCCACCTCTAATACCCTTGAGCAAGGCACTACATTGATCAAATGTAAATAGAGCACAGAAAATTCTCAGAGTTGCCATCAATTTAAGAAGCAGCGGCCATTCACATTTGGTCATATTATTTTCTATCAGTTTGGGCATTTTCTTAGAGTATTCACTTTTAATGATGATATTTCCTAACCTGTCCAATCAAGTTGTCTACCAAAGTACATAACCTCATATTGTAAGATGGACAGTCAAAACGCTGGAATACTTATTTTGCTGTTGAAGTGAAGTGTGCTCTTTATTCCCTTTTTCAAGTAATATTTGCATATAACCTTGATATAATTTCCACAGCCAAAAAACATTAAGAAAAAGTATTAGAAAAAAAAAATAACAGTTACCGGTTAACTCAACCTCTTCCCTGCAGTAGGAATTGCCTTTGAGATAGGACAGCTTTATTGACCCATTACAGAGTATCCATTCAAGAAAAGAAAGTAAGTTCCAATCTAGGGCATAGCTCAAGGCTGCCTCATCAGAGTTGTACAAATAAACGACATGATGCGATTGGACGTGAGCAAAACATGTCATGCTCCGGTGAAACAAGCAAGCCAACTGATGCTCACTACTCTATTAGATGTTTTGAAAACAAAAACTCTTTGCCTCATAAGATCGATAGTCTCTTCTAAATACTGCAGACTCTGGAATACAGAGCTCATTTGCATACACAAGCCAACAGCTGAAATTTGGCCAACTTTGGAAATAATGTTGTCTAAAAGGTAGGGAACCCTTTGGCTGCGGTTATCCTCAGACTGCTGTCAATACTTGGCTAAGAAACCGCCGTCTATTTATTTTCTTTTGTGTGTACGGATAGGGAAAAGAGGGGTTGCTGTGTCTGCATGGCGGCTGTAGTTTTACTCTTTTGCTCACACCGTGGGCTCTCCGCATGTCCTGACCCAGTAAGCCATGGCCTAAATCTGGATGAATGAATGGGGAATCTGAATGTGAGGCGGCGCCTCGTCGAGCTCTGCCAGCCTCTGCATCCATCTTTTGGTAGGATATAGCAGCATCTCATACACTAACGCTCGCTCACTCATTCAGCAAACAGTGATGAGTAGCGATGCATTCCTTCAAGTTAAAGCTGTGTTTCTATGCTATATTTTACAGGCCAGGGATGCACTGAGTATGACTGCCTGCTGTTATGATAGCATGCGCTTGCTCCAACCACGCCCCGCCTGTCTTTCTCCTAAGGACATACATCAAATGGAGAGTTGAGCCCTGGAAGTGGAGCAGCGGCCTTAGATATGCCATCACGTTGATTGGGTTCTTCCGGACCCATTTTCATTTGTTCGCTAGTTTTCTGGTCCCTTCTAATGAAAAAAAAACCAAACTATATGCCAATAGATTAACTCTGCTGGATATTACCATTTCCCACAAATCCCATTTGCTAATTTGATTGAAATTGCTTGGTATACCACTTTTTCATCCTCTGTATGAAATTACATAACAATATTTATTGTTCTGTTTTTTCTTTTAGAATCTTTCTAAATCAACTTGATTACAAATTGGTCCGGTGAAGACAGGATAACATTCTACTGCTTAAGTAGGTTTGACATCTGAATGCTGGAAACGAGGAAAGTTCCCATGTGTCGCTGAAGAGAATTTCCTAAAAACATTGCATTTAGCCAGTCCATCTTATCTTTTTCATTAAATTTGAGGAGCCAGCCATTATCGGTTTATATTTCCTATTATGTGTATTTTCGTTGATGACCAAAAAATATAGATATTTTAATAGATTGTAGGTAGCTGCAAGGTTAACCTTTTACTTGCAAAAACATCCAGGGGTGTACAACACACCAAAAGAGTTTGGGACCTTTAACTCACTATATTCTGCAGGCATTACCAATAGTACCTCGCCAATACTTTGCACCTGAGCGTTGAAAGATGTTTTCTTCACAATGACAGACGCACTCTTCCTCATCATTAAGTGGTTGTTAATTTGTGGAAAAGTTTATGTCATTTATAACAGGATCTACTTGCCCCAGCATTGAGTTCTCCACAACTCGATAATATATGATAATAGCACATGCAGGCTCTTGTTGGTAGTTGGTAGAGGACATACAATTAAAATGCACAATGAAAGGGAAAATGTAAATCTTCACATCCGCAGTGTTGGACCTCAGATAAATGTCTTTTACTTACAATATATCAAATTATATATTCATGTATCGAAATAATTTATTCATGTTATTTGGTGTCCCCTTATGTATTCAAGTAGAGCAATATGGGGATAATCAATTACAGTTATATTCATTGTATACAGAGGTGATTCCTCCTTGTGAGGTGTGTGGTGTTTTTGGCATTTCCAGGACACACTGAGCTGTGAGCCGTTTGCCCCCTTCTGCTGACTGATGAAACACAGGGGAATAAGTTTGTGACTATGTCTGTAGGTGCGTTAATACATGTGTGAGTGAATTTGTGTGTTTTTCACCGCATCATGGTACATTATGTATGTACTTGTTTTTATTGATCCAACTGCAGTATTTGCCAAGGACTATTCTAGTGTTACGCTTTAAGTTCAATTTTGAGACGTTAACTCCGTTTATGCATTCATCATAACCTTTCTTGGAATCACCTGTCCCCCTGCTTATTTGTGCAATTATTTAATCAGCCAGTCATGTGTCAGCAGCGCAATGTACAATATCAAAATCATGCAGATACATCCATACAGGTCAGGAGCCTCAGTTAATGTTCGCATCAAGCATCTGAATATAGGGAAAATGATGAGAGTTGACTGGTAACGACAGTAACCAAGATGACTTCTCTTATCTTGGTTACGCTCAGAATATGCAGCAAACAGACAACTGCAGAGGACTATGTCCCAGGTTCCACGCCTCACAATACCAGAAATCGGAGGCTGCAGTGGACAGAGGTCGACCGACTTCAGTTTAAGACTGAAAAACAACATGTTCTGTAGGGTTTACATTTCTGCTCAGGCTGCAGATGGTAGGGGTTCCGAGTTTGGCATCAACAGGACGAATCCATGAACTCAACTGTCCTTTGTTTCAACAGGCCAGGCTGGTGGTTGTGGTAAAGTGGTGGGGGTACTGTTTTCTTGCCAAACATTGGATATAATCAGTCATCGCCTAACCCACGCAGCCCCGTCTGAGCATTGTTGAGGACCATGTGCATACCTTTATGGCCACCAATTACCATCAATCATGATAACGTGCCATGTCACAAAATAAAATTCACCGCAAATTGGCTTCATGAACAGTGAGTTCAGAGAGCTTCACTTGCCTTCCCAGTCTCCAGATTTAAATCCAACAGAATAGCTTTTGGATGAGAGAGAACAGGATGGATTTGGAACCTGATGAATCTTTTGAAGTTAGGCTCCATGCAAAGAAAGTTGCATTATGGGAATTGTAAGTATTCAGTCTTACTGAAGCTTGAACCTTCGATCCCTGCTGCTGTGATTGTGACATTTTTGTTTTGCTCCAAATAGTGCAATTCTAAACTCCTCTTTAAGTATTCTTACGCATTTTATGATAACTGCCTGCCGCTGTATAACTCTATGAATATGTAAAATATTAAAGTAAAATCTTAATAGTAGAAGTGCCCTTTTACTGCTTCATGACACTTGAAATACTATTAATTAGGAGATAAGGGGTATGATCTTTGAACTGGATTCCTTCAAAGCTTTATCTTAAAAACTCACTGAGTTCAATGATTAAGCCTCCTCTGTTGGCAAGATGCTGCTAGACTTCTCTTTATTGTGTGTCTTTGCACGTTTGTGTGTGAATACAAATGTTACAAATTAGAGCGAGACCTCTGTGGTGCTTACAGAAATCGTACCCAATGTATTTCTCTCTGATGCCAGGTTGCTCGTTTACATATGTCAAGCAACTGGTGTATCGCAAATGCGGCGACATAGTCTAAGCATGTTCATAACCGTACATAACCAAAATGCATGTTGTTGTCAGAGTGTGTCATGTGTCCATGTCACTATGTTTAAATGCTGTCAACTCTAAATAAGGCCACTTATCAAATGAGTTGGAATAAAAGGCTCAATCTTTCAACCAAAGTCTGTTACACCGATATAAGAACTCAAGGGATCCATTTATTTCAGTAAAGTGACAGTTTCCCCACAAAGATCCACTTTATATTCAACCTATTTTCCCATGGAGCCCTTATCTTCAATTTACCAGAGGTAGAGGCTTATACAGAATATCTAGGAGCACGTGAGACATTTTTAAAGTCCACGATGTCACTTGTGTTGGCTGAAAGCAGGCCTGCATAAGGATGGCTATGTACCCTTCCTTGACCCTTTTTGAACAGCCTGTGGCTATGGTAATATATTAATTTCGCTTTCGGTATTTGGTGAACTCTGTAAAGGCTTCTGACACCGGAGAGAACATCAGTCCTTTGATTGAGTCCCTACAGAGCCCGCAGGAGGCGGGAAGGAAAGAGGCAGGATCGCCAGCCCCTGTGGCCCGACAGAGCCTTAGCCTTAATTTGATTCCTGATTTCCTCCTTTATAACTTGTTTGTCTGTAGAAAGTAGCCGATGAAGCTTATTTCCATGCTTTGCTGATTTACTTGACTCACTCCACTCTACCTCATTCAATAAAAGTTACAATCATGTTTCCTTCCCCTACCACCTTGCAGACACCTCAGTGTGATGGAGAAAAGAGGGGAGGTGGAGGGGAGAAACACACGTGGGGGGGGGGGGGGGGACAGTAAATGTTTGTAAAGCGACTCAATGGAGCATTGAGTATTCTTGCTGAGAGAGGACCTTTGGGGGGGAGAGAGCGGGGGGGGGGGGGGGGTGGACAGTAAATGTTTGTAAAGCGACTCAATGGAGCATTGAGTATTCTTGCTGAGAGAGGACCTTTGATGGGAGAAAGGCTGGCGCAGTGTTTGGCAGACCCCAGGAGGCTGGTGGTGTATGGGACTTATGCAGCAGGCACAAATCCTGCAATCAATCATGTTTAACAGGCAACAACTGCGCCGGAGGAACACACGGGCAGACTCAGGAGCTGCAATGCTGAGGCAATACAAGCCAGTCAAAAGTGCTGTCTCTATGTCGTTTCCTCCTGTGTGTGCGTGCGTGCGTGCCTGGTGTTTGTGTGTATTACAGCACTGTTTTTCTGGGGAGTTTGAAAGGGTGAAATGGTCGAGATGCAGCATTCTCATATACTTTACTTTATTTTTACTTTTAACTTCAAAACCTTTTTGCAAATGTGACCATGAAGAAAGGCAAAAACACAATCAGCCACATTTAAATATATTTTGCCGTCCTGTACTACAGAAGTAGTCTAGTGCAGTTCAGGCTACCAGAATCACACTTTTTATGAGGATGAGTTGCAAGCTTGTCAAGAGCTGTGGCATGAGTGTTTCAGATTTCATTTGACTTTCATCTGACATTTGACTGAACTGAGAGTAGCTCACAACACATATATCTCTTATTTACACATATCTTTTTGGCTCTCAGTTGGATGCTGACACACAAACTTGAACCACATAGTGATTCTGAAAAAGATGCCATATACACGTATACATCAGAAATTACAGTAAAGGACTGAGAACATCCTTTCCTATATTTCTTCAGTGGTTGAGTACTGTAGACAAACTGTTAGAAAGAGTTGTGAACATGGATGTCCTCTATCTTGGTGAATACGAATATGGCTTCAAATGTTGTTCAAATCACCTACATGACAGCCTCTACCCAGGGACGTTTCAAGAGACTCTGGGGGCCCCTGGCAAAAAAATTATAAAATAAAAAAAAACTAAGCTTTCGACAGCGTGCAAGTACCATGGGGCCCCCTACAAGGGGGTTCCTGAACGTGTCATTGCAGTGCCCCCTCATGGCAAGTAATTTAAGGGGCTTCCAGGTTGTCGTTGCTGTGGACCAATGTAAACAGCCGTGTTTGGAGGCCCCCTTCTAGCTCGGGGGCCCTGGGCAATTGCCTAGTTTGCCTGCCGCGTTGTGACGCCTCTGCCTCTACCATGGGCTTGAGCATGTTTGTGTAACAAGGCAAACAGGGCTGCAGCCGCCTAACTTTTTTCTCTCTAGCCAGGAAAAATGTTGGCCAATCTAAATGGCTTCACCTGCTGATTAGGGCACGATACGAACTCTCACAATTACCCACAATGAGGGTTCAAGCCAAAAACAGGAGAGCGGAACCTTTTTTAATTAAGCAGTCCCTCTGCTGATTTGTGCAGACATTTAAGAGATAATTAACAGTCTCCAGCAGAAAGCATGCATCTACTCCCTATACGCTTCGATTTCCTCCCACAGGACCATTCACTCTCACACCTCTCTTGTTCCTGCAGCAGCAACGCCACTTCTCCTTCCCATACGCCTTTATCTCTCAAACAACCTCTTTCTGCTGTTACTCACTCTATGCACTCTTCCTCCATCCTCCTCTGTTTGTTCTTAGACACGTCTGGCCCATACTTCCTGTTTTCTGTCGCACTGGCACAGCCGCCCATCTCACAGTCTAATAACCGATATCTGGTGCTGCCGTGGGCAGGCAGGAGGGCAGGCAGCAGCTGGGGATGGCACAGGAGTTATGCCGAATGTTCCCAGCTTCCCGTGGCTGAGGTGATCATTCAGCAGCCGGGCTGGCAGACTCCCACTTCAGTGTAATCCAGTTAGCTGCCCCTGAAGAGTGCAAATCAACGAAGAGAGTACGAGAAGTAGTTGAGTAGTTTCATTAGGAACGCAAACATGGTTCTATTTAGGTGTGTGTGCGTGTGTGTGCGGGAGTGCGTGCGGGCACGTGTGGCGAAAGATCTGGGTGCAGTGGGTATGGATGTAGGTTATTTGGTTGGGAAAGTTTGTGTGCACATAGTCCGGAAAGCACTTTTGTGTTGAAAGATATTGTCTCTTTTATCCATACTGTTTCTTATAAATGAATTATCAGCATATATTGTCCAAAATAGATCTTGAATTTTGGGTTAATGGAGTACATTGTTCCTGAATTTTTTCTTTTCTGTTGAAACATCTGAAATAGCTGAAATAATCAAAGTTGAAGCAGAAGTTATAGTGGCAATGGCAGTCAAAATACAAAACTAACAGAGGTTGAAATTAAAGTTCTGAAAGATGTTGTAATTCTACTTCAAATGTTAGCCATGAATTATGTTGAAATGACCTAGCCTGTCCAGAAACTAAATATCATGGCCAACTCTACAGGGCAGTGGGCAGGCGATCCAACTGAGTCATCATGTTCCTTAGTTTTCTGTCATTGATTTAACTTCTCTGGAAAATTAGTACAATATAAATGTTCACTTGAGTACATATTCATTCGATGTCTTCCAGATGATTCATTTGGGGAAAAAAAGGATGAAGCGCAAGCCATTATTTAACTTTGGCCAACAAAGTTTTAAAATATTACATTTCTCTCACACGTTGACACTGTGCAATTCAATATATTGGCTCTACAGAACATGCCAACAACAGGTTTGGAAGTGCTCTCCTTGAAAACTAACAATGCAAAAAAAAATGGATAGGATGAATGTTCGGACCCAGCAGCACTTTCCCCTTCTCTGCTGGACATTTCCATCACCACTGACAGGACCACCTGCCCGAAACCTTCAGGAGATCCGAGTTGATTCTAGACAAGGACCTGTCATACAAGCCCACAATGCAGCCACAAACCTAGATATGAGGCTTCTTTCCCCTGAAAAATCAATTGAAAAGTCATTTTCCCTCCCCCATGCTGTGCCTGGCCTATGCTCAAACTTAAATCATCCTCCTATCTTGACCACTACAACACCAACTGCTGCCAGACATGTGCAAATGTCATATATGGCTAGTGTTAATCTGTTTGTACAGGTGCAGATTCTATCATTCATTGTAAGACCAATCCCCTGAACATCAAATATAAACAGCACCTTTACTGCGGTTATTGACACGGCACAGTTTATGTTTCCCTTGTTTATATTATTTATTCGTCCTCCTTGTATGTGCCATGCAGTGAATAGAATCGATGGGTCAAGCCAGAGACAGGACACTTCTGCAGCAGACGTCAGTCCGATAGCACAAGACAACAGCGTAACTGTCATTTTTTTATGTGGAGAGACAACATGTCTGACACTGAGAGCAGTTTCTTACTCTCAACTTCAGTATCGAGGCAGGCAGAAAGACGTTGAGGCCACAAAACACAATTACTGTCATTCACATCTTCCCCTTTCGGTCAGGCACACTCACAGATGCAGCAGCGTCCAGTACATACAAGGGGCAAGAAGGAAGTCGTTTATTGTTTTTTTTTCTTGTCCCCATGATCTGATATTAAGGGGGGGGGGGGGGGGGGGGACACACAGAGGGGGGGGGTTACAGCAAAAATCTTATTTCAACAAGACGAGAACCAGTTGTGTGATTACGATTTCTAACTCCAACAAAGCATGCATTGCACTAATTTGGTGGATGGTTTTGTCCACCCTGATTGAAGGCATTATATTCATATCCCGCATGTGGGCCATCAGGAAACACAAGTAGGAGGTGATGGAAACTACACACAGGGGGGGGGTTACAGCAAAAATCTTATTTCAACAAGACGAGAACCAGTTGTGTGATTACGATTTCTAACTCCAACAAAGCATGCATTGCACTAATTTGGTCGATGGTTTTGTCCACCCTGATTGAAGGCATTATATTCATATCCCGCATGTGGGCCATCAGCAAACACAAGTAGGAGGTGATGGAAACTACACACAGGGGGGGGGGGTTATCAGGAAACACAAGTAGGAGGTGATGGAAACTACACACAGAGGGGGGGGGTTACAGCAAAAATCTTATTTCAACAAGACGAGAAACAGTTGTGTGATTACGATTTCTAACTCCAACAAAGCATGCATTGCACTAATTTGGTCGGTGGTTTTGTCCACCCTGATTGAAGGCATTATATTCATATCCTGCATGTGGGCCATCAGGAAACACAAGTAGGAGGTGATGGAAACACATAACATGTAAATAGCCAACCACTGTTTTGCTTCTTAGAAAGCCTGACCTGTTTATAGCTTTACATTAACATTTTAAGTGCTGGAGCAAATTATTTTCTGGTGAGGACAGCCTCACATGCACTTGAAACATTTGAAGGACCATAGGTAAAATATGTGCAAATAGAAGCGCGCACATGCCTGATCAAAGCATTGGGACATTTCATGTAGCTTTATTCTACTTTCAGGCACTTCCTGTGAATGCGGTTCAAAACTAATTTGAACATGGCAGCACACTGGCCATATAACCTGAATAGTTGATAGCCTGCCAGGGACTGAAGTGGAGACGGTGCTCCATCTGCCACGGAGGAAAATTAGCCATTGGATGTCAAAAATTATTCAGTGAAGGCTGTGAAAATATCTTCTCCTGACAATTTGTGACACATTTTGTGCTGTCACACAAATGTTTAACGTATTAATATTGGATATACAACTCTTGGGGACTGCTGTTTGGCATATGAAACGTTTAAGAGCAGTCAATTAGGGAGCTATCGCCCTTTCACCAGCCAACACAGCCTTCGATTACAATCATTCCACATTACTTACTCCCCATTTCCTCAATTCATCTGTGATAATCGGCCTCTTCCTTTATTTAAACAGTGCTTTAAAGATTGAAGCTGCCACTGCCTCTCCAGGGGTGAGAACCCTGAGAGAGTCAATAGAGTGGGGGGGGGGGGGGGGGGGGGGGGGGGGGGGGGGGGGAGCCCACACGGAAGTGAAATGTCTGACCAAGATGACTGACTCGAAACCCTTTTTGACTTATGAGGCAGTAAATGAAAAACAAAAGTGTGCGCCCCTGCTCAAGCCGAACACAGTGTATACGGAGAGTTGGATACACATAGGTGGTGCAATGAAAGACATAGTTGACGTTATTTGTGCATTAGCTTTGACTTTGACTCAGCCTCTTTGCAACCAGTCCATCTGTTTGTTTCCCAAAGAGCGTGTTTGATGGACTTTGTGTCCTGCTGTTGTCCCCGCAGTCAGAGACCTGACAATATTATATTTATATTACATTCATTTATCCCCGATGGCTTCAGCATAATGGATTCATCTTTGCTCTCTGTCTGTTTACCTTTTATTAAACCCATTCCCCTCGCAGCAATTCAATCATGGCTTAGCCACCTTAACTGTTTGTTGAAGCATTGTGTATGGTGGGTTATATTGTTGTCTTCCAAAAACAGCTTCATTGCAAAAAAAAAAGGACGAAACAATGGGACTGCTGTCTCTGCAAAGAAGATGCAAAGGTTGGAATGACTATTTTGCCTTATAATCTACAATATGTTAACATACAATTACTGCCGACATGAGGAAACATTTTATGCTACACAATTTTGTTGTTTTACACGTCATCTTTGAAACCAGCCCCAATAACGACTAGCACATCTACTATGATATTTTCCCACGATATGAAAGGTGGTCACATGAGCTGTGTCCTCCTCTTCCTGGTATTAATTTTTTTTTTTTTTTGCCTTCCCATGCAGGGAATGCCTGAATACATACATGTTTTTAGTGTCATTTAAAACACATTTAAAATAAACATAGTTTAACACTTTTACATGAATAAACTTTGTGTGAAGATCCTGACTTTGTGTCTGTGACAACCACAATATGTACAGGATGTAGCCTCATATTTAAGACCCGTGGGAGAATACGGGAATGTATGCCTCAAAGCAATGCAGCATCTTTAAAGAAAGTTGAACTCAGATTAAATTATTTTCTATCACATGAAATCAGCTCTTCTTCAACATTCCCATTCCCATGTGCTGTGTGCCCACCATAGGCTGTATTGTTTTGTGGCACAAAAAAAAATGATATCTACTAATGTAGTACAACTAAATGCAAATAATTTGGCGTTATTTCCTGCAGGAAAGTCCCACAAGAAACAGTGATGTGTCACTGTGTGACTTCTGTTTCGCTAGGGTTGCCAAAGAAATGACAAGTAAACATTAGAAGATAAAATAACACATTGCTTCTAATCCAACTGCTACTGACAAAACATAACACGGTTGGCGTGAAAGAAACACAATCGAAACAGAAAACAATTCAGGGTAGGTATAAAAATTTCTAGTGGAAGACACTTGGGGAAAATAAGCTGAATGCGAAGTGGCTGTCAATCAATGGTTTGGCTTGATTAGTCTGCTACAATTGTGAAGCATTTGTTAGTCATATTGTAGCAGTAACACAAACGCTGACTGTCCGATAAAACCTGAATGCTATAGTTATTAGTATATAAGGAAATGTAAATGCAAAAATACAGTGTGCATGACAGTGCAAAGAAAACAGGAATGCTATAGCTTTTAGAGCACCTCAGTAGAACGTTAACTGAATAATGAAGGAGAACAATAACTTAAATATACCATTTCCTTCTGTAACACAATCTCCCTCAAGGCCCCTCTAATGCTCACTTTTGATGTTGTAAGTTGTTCTTTTGCCAGTCATTTAGCAGGGACTCCAGTTATTCACACTTTGGTTTTAACTTAATAAAAGAATACATCAAAAAAGGGTGTAAAATGTTACATTTTGAGCAAACTTCAGACTTGCTGGAATATTGAATTTGAATTGAATTTGGACAGAGCCGAGTTAACCATTTTATTTGAGTCAATGTTTTCCATCTATTTTTGTACCACTTAATGATTATACTTGAGATCAAGACCTCTGGGAAATATAATGCAGAATTACAAGGACATTCTATCCTGTTCTGCCTCTGTCACACTTGAGATTGTTGAGCCCCATGAGACAAATTGTGATTTGTCGGTACAAAATTAGATCTGATTCCTCTTCTATCTGTCTCCTACTCTCTTAACCTGTCCGAATTGGTTGGAACGTCTCCTTTCAACCCATGCCACCTGCCCTCATGACAGTGTTCAGATGCATTTTGATAGAAAGAATAAAAATTACATGGTCGAATGAACTGTGGATATTTCTGTCTGATTTTCTTTTCTTTTTTTTTTTCTACACCTCTCTCGTTTACCATTCGTCCAGGTGAGTGGCATCAACGCATCAATGAGCAGGAAACGAGAGCAGCGCGTGCTATTCATGGTGGTCGTCATGGTGATATGCTACCTCCTGTGCTGGCTGCCGTACGGCATCATGGCCCTGATGGCCACGTTCGGGCCACCGGGCCTCGTCACGCCCGAGGCAAGCATCATCCCCTCAGTCATGGCCAAGATGAGCACGGTCATCAACCCGGTCATCTATGTCTTCATGAATAAACAGGTGAGAAGGGGGGGGGGGGGTGGACTCTTCACAAGGTGGCTGGGGGGGGGGGGGGGGGAGGTGGACTCTTCACAAGGTGGCTTTATAGAATAGCCACTATTTCGTGTTCCGAGCTGATGGTTTTCCTGTGCCTTTCACCAAAGAATAATCTTTTTTGAGTGCTGGGCACGTTAGCGCGTCATCGCCGCGTTAACGCATTAACTCGCTGTCAATTATTTATGTTAACGGCCGTGTTTTTCTTTTTAAAAGTCCGTGTCTCACTGCCTCTTAATACACATATAGACAGACGATGGGTCACAGGAGGGGCGGGATGATGATCAGTATTGGTTGGTCACTCACACGACTCAACCAATGACAGCATTTCGGGGGGCGGGGCCCAAGACTGCCGCAGCGCTGACAGGAACAGGAGGAAGAGTCAGGGCGAAGCGCATTTCTCTGTAAAGTCGGAGGAATGGATAAATGCGGTTAAGTCATCGTGTACTCAACATGCATCACTAAAGTGTTTCTTTTGTTGACTGAGATTCTCAGTCAGGACATCCAGAACAAACATCACAGACTAAAAGTCCCCTGCACAGTAAATCCAAGCCGTGTACTTTTTCTTCTTCTCAACCACTTCCCCTCACTCGAATCATGCAGTGGTTCTCAACTGGACTTGCCTCAGGACCCACATTTCTCCCTGCATGAAATCCCCAAAACCCAAAGTTATTTGTTGGGGGGGGGGTGGGGGGCAGCGTTGCTCCTGTGTGTGTTGTTTCCTTTTACTTACTTTACCTTTGTTCATACTACTTACGTACTTTTAAAATAGAAGTGAGCAATACATTCATTTTAAAATCATCATTGAATTTTGCGCATAACACTGCGAAAATGTAATCGTTGTCCAGCACAACTTTATTTATATAGTATAGATGTGATGTATATTTTGCTTTGTAAAAGCTTGTCAGAAACCATTGCAGCGTACAATAATTATCCATTAACAATGCAATTCATTAAAGCAAGGGGAGGCACTAGATCTCGCACAACTCCATCCTGTCCAAGATAGCAGTGCATCTCAGGCCACGTTAAACAAATTTAATATAATTTGTAATCCATTTACCCAAGACTGTCATGCGAGTCTAACCAAATCTTGCTCATTTTTCCTGCACATTATCAGATCAGAAGGGTCATTTGCAATGTCACGAAGGCACCAGTTGTCTGCAGTGTTGATAATTATCACCCAGTAGGTCCCAATTAACCTTGGCCCATGCTCCCTTCAGACAATATGATGAATGGCTTTGGGAGTTATCTTTTACTGTGAGCTTCTGGGGTAGTTGTTGTAAGAGTCCCATGACTATTATGTTTAATTGGCTCTTCTACCTAATTTAATTTGAAGTTGCTGTGAAGAGATCAATCACAGGGAATCTAAAACTATGACCCCATGACTTGTTGACAAATTACTTCTATCAGTACTGACAGTTATAATGAGAAACTATCAGTATACAGAATACACTTATTCTGTGTGGGTTCTTCTTGCTATGACAGTAGACAGGCCTTTTAAAACTTGGCTTCAAAGCAATCTTCATCACTTATCTGTGCACACATTATATTATTATTACTGTTATTATTATTATTATTATTATTATTATTATTATTATTATTATTATTATTATTATTATTATTATTATTATTATTATTATTATTATTATTATTATTATTATTATTATTATTATTATTATTATTATTATTATATTATTAGCATATTCCACAATATGAGTTAACATATAACCTGTGACCACGTTTTTTTGCACATGTGAAATTCATGTGGTTTTTCTAACAAGGCATCACATGGGAAGCAAATAAGCCTGTCATGTCAAATCATGTTTCCTAAATATCTTTCAAATCAAAGATGCAAACAAGAAATAAGAGTAAGAAACGCAGGTGACATTTCAGGTGGATTAAAGCTAAGTAAACTAATTGCTTCAATGGGACTGTGTAGCTGTGGTTTCTTCACATTTGATGGTCAGTAACCATAAGTAACAGTAACCTAATAGCTATTACCTTATTCCCACCAACTTGAAACATAAATGTGAAACAATCATAACTATTGTATTCTAAATATGGGGGAAGTTGTCAGGATATATAGTCATAATCTTACAAATGTCAGTTAGGCATTGGAGCCACATACTGCAAACGAATAAACGTACATGTGTTGCAAAGCGACAAGATATTTGGTAGAATAAGTATTTAAAAGCACTGTCACATGTATCACTCATGCTTAGAAGTAGTGTATTAGTGTATTATTTAATTGATTCAATAGACTAGTGGAAAAATAAGCATGTTTTTTGCAAAGAGATTATTTGGCTATTTCTGGTTTAGCTAAGATGGTGCCTAGAGTATAAAATATCTTTATGTACCTGAGAATTCTCCTTCCTTAGAATAAGATCAGGCCAGATTTAATGAGACACATTGCTTAATCAGTAGGAGCAGTTTTGATGCAGTAGAATATGCATAGGGAAGGTATTGGTTAATGTCTGTAATGATGATGAGTAATTAATTTCAGATTAAAAAAATTGAAAACAGCGTTGGGCCAGACAAAAGCAAAAGCATTTGCTAGATGTGCAAAATGTTCATGAAATATGACAAGCCTATGTCGTGTTAAAGTCCTATATTTTTGCAACGACTGGTTGTTTTTTTTGGTGATTAGATTTGTTAATAAAATAACAAAATCAAAATAAAATAAAAATAAAATAATAGACCTGCATAAAAACAGCACGTTTGTGAAGAGGCACAGACGGATGTAATTGGGAAAGAATACGGCAATTTTTCAAGATAAAATATCTTTCAGTCTCTCATAAATCAATCAAATAGGAAAAAGATGCACTACGTCGGTGCTGTCCCCCGTGTCCCTCCGGACGCACCTGCGGAGGTCTGAGGCGGGGGTCATCCAATCAATGGTCCGACTCTGCCTGCGGTCTTGCCCTGGCCGCTCTCCACAGTCGTGTATCCACAGAGAGCGATACGATGCTCCGGTGTAATTACATTGAAAAGTTTAGACCCCGAATATAAGACGACCCCTCTTTTTCAGATTTTCTTTCAATGAAAAAAAAACCCTGTCTTGTATTCGATTCAATACGATACTAATAATTATTTCTGTGCGGCCCGGTAACAAATGACACACGGAACGGTCCGGGGGTTGTGGACCACTGCTCCAGACTGTTCAGCAGAAATAAACACGTGAAATGAATAAAAACACAACATTTAAATTAGACTTTGCTTCTCTTCTAACCCACACTGTATTCAGTGTGTATCGTTGCAGTAAATTGCCCAACATTTTTGTGAGACTATCACAGACAACAGTCTGTGTATGTTTTCCTGAGCTATTAGTGATATTTACAGAAGCAGTGGTGGGCTAATGGGGCCAGCAAGGCCTAAGCATTATCAGAATTACTGACAGTTGAATATATATTGTTCCATTAATATGTATCAAATGATTATAGCTTATACCTTTTTGCTAGGTTGCTCTGCTTCCAGTAGTGTATATTTATGTTAGAGCTTTTGTGCAATCGCATTTCAGCTGTCACCTGTTGCCAGGGTCAAACTAATCTGCCTTAGGCCTTCGGAATCAACAATGAAGGTGCTGGTAGCTTAAAATGAATGGGAATGAAACTGTTGCTTTAACCAATCAGATTTTGAGAAGGCGACACTCGGGCTTTCTAGCAGGCCTAGAGTAGTATCAGCTTTTTCACAGCCTTTGATTGGATGTTCAGAACTGGCAAACCACATCTGTAGCAGGGTTCAGTATAACCCTTGACAGTGTGATTTTGCTCAACCTCGAATTCGCTACAGTATTAAGAAGTGAATACATTCAGGAGGGACACCTCTGAAGGCCTAGGGTTTGAAATGCATGGTCCATTACATAAGATACAGTATCTTTTATTTACATTAGCTGCCTTCTGGTTACATTTAAAGTATAAAGCCATTTATAATATACAGGATAGTTGCATGATATGTGCTGTAAGAGTTTGTTGTGTTCAATAAAAAGTACATTAATATACGTGTATTGTATCAATTCTTAATGTAATTATTTCACTAATTCCCCATATTAGAAGCTTCTTTTTATAATTTACAGTCTGGTAGCATTATGGGGTCCTAAATTAAGCTGTGAGAAGAAAATAAATAAAACTCAAAAAACTCAACAATTTGGCTTGTTGTCAACTCAACTCCACACTGGGGCTGTAACTTGGGATAATGGTCACAAATAGACTTTGATAGACCTGGAGCATGGTGGGTCACAAAACTTTAGTTTTACTTGATCAACTCCAAATGTGTTTGTTTATGTACCAACAGTAAATTGGTACATAAAAGCATTTATTAGTCATGTGCACATTGTACAATGAAATTCTTTTTTGCCTTCCTCTCCAAACACCAAGCATTAAAAAAATATAATAATAAATTAAGAAATTGAAAAAAAAGGAAGTTAAATATAAAGTATAAAAAAAATATACAAAAATACGGAGAAGGTGGAAAAGTGTCCATAAGAAGTTGTGTGCCAGTGAGTTTGGGTGTGTGCTCCAAAAATGTGCAAGGGAGCAACACCAGTGCAACTAAACATCACTGGCTGTGCAGAAGAAGAGGTAGAGTCATTGACAGTGGGGGAGGGGGATGGGTGGGTCAGGGAAAGAGTGTGAGGTGTTAAGTAGTCAGCATTGTTTTGTTCACTTAAACAAATAAACAGGGATCAATAGGGCCCACATCTTATTCTTACCCATAGGCTCCCCCCAGGCAATATAATTGGACTCTTTTGTTTACATTAGGCTGCCTGGCTGTGTTATTTCCATGAGCTTCAGTTCTGAATTAAACCTTTCAGAACAGAGGTGTCATCATACAGTATATAATGCGAGCATAGAGTCTACCTAAACATTCTACAGTGTTTGTCTGCCGCCTTGTGTTTTAAGCAGTTCATAATTATTGTTTTGGTTTGACAAGTGGAGATCGTCCCATTTCTGACATCTTGAGGTGAGGCTAGTGAAGTTGTGAACAGAATCCATTGTCATAAAATATTGTGATAAAAAGGCTGGCTCAAACACTACCTGCCATATTTCACTCCTCAGTAAATGCGACCAAAGCTGCGAATATACAAGCTTCTCAAATTTGAACTTCATAAACAAGTCCCATAAACAAAATCCCCAGCAGAGAAACACGGGTAACTTTTCTGCTTGGTTGACAGCTAATATCGGAGATAAATGGCTTATTGTTGAATTTACTGACTACTAGTATGATCTAGGACCTATATATTGGAAGTGTATTATCAGCTCTAACGTTTTTACTTTCTTATCAAGGTTTTTCTCTCAAGTAAAAACTATTGCTACAAAATAATATCTTTAGATTTAAGAGGTTTTGTTTCTTTCTGAAAAACTATTCATCATGGTACCCCCCCCCCCCCCCCCCCCCCCCCCCCCAAAAACTATTCATCATGGTACCCCCCCCCCCCACCCCCCCAAACTCGTCACCATTTCCACCCCTTGTGGGTTGGCAGGTATCTTATAAAGTGGGGCTCACGTGGAATACTTATGTTGTACAGCATTTTATGGTTTGTCAAGTTGGTGAGTCATGCGTTTTGTTGTGTTTCAGATAAAGTAGCTAGATCTGTTTTGCTAGCATGTTCGACTTCAGTTGCAGTTTGCATGACTTGTGTTCTCATTCATTTCCCACGTCCATCCTTATAATCTCCCTATGTTGTACAAGTGATGCACAACGATGCTGATTAAGGTTTTAGATGGAAGGAATTCCATTCAGACAGACTTGACAGAATGATTTCATTTGCCATACAGGGAAATATGTAGAGAATTTATCAGAGGGTATGTGGTTTGATTATAGCTCCCTCTTTATGTGAAAAGGTCTATGGGCAAGACACTGAAAACTCAAAGTGCCTGTGCGTTTGTGTGTGTGTGTGTGTGTGTGTGTGTGTGGGTGCGTGTGCACGCATGCTCGTGTGTGAGAGACAGACTGCAAATGTGTATGTCCCGGAAAGTGCTTTCACTGTTGATAAGACTAAAAAGCACTCTGAAATTCATTGACCATGTTCCCATGTCATCTGGAGGTGCAGAAGCCCCCCATTGAACAAACACTCCCTTATATTCAAGCTGCCATCACTACTAAAGCGGCCATCCGACGTCCAGGGACAATTTATCCCACTCGTCATTGGACTCATTACAGCACGAGAAAGAGCGAAAGTGGAAGAGAGGGACACCAAATGCCCTGTATGTCATTTTCAGTCTTCAATTCCTCCCAGCCCATTACTATGGAAACTGTGAGTTGAGGCGAGTTGAAGACTAAAAATGCTGTACAGATACAAGTAGCAGCTGGGGTGCATTTGTCCCATCAACGATCAACATTGGTCAGAAGACAACGATTGGGGAAAACACTAGAATTATGGGTAAGTTTTCCCCTGAATTGTTTTTTCTTATCATTTGCATACATGGTATTTGTTTGCTGCCTGTTCTTATTCACCAGCGCTTTGGTGAATCATTTTAGTTGCCCCATATAGTAGGGTGTGTGGTGTTCACACACACAATGTCTCTCACACACTCTCAACACAGACAGTCGATAAAGTAAACATCGAACTTGACAAGTTTTCCTAGTTAAATGTACCTTTCCCTTTCTTTTTCTCTTCTTCCACCCGCTCTTCATCTATCGAGTATGCAGCTACATAATAGATGTGACTCAATTTCCTAAATGGTTTCAAATTAAAAAAGCGCTTTGTGTGCAAGCACCGATTCCTGTTGTTGGGACTTCAACTCACTGCAAATTAAATGAATGCAGACATTACATATGTAACGCAGCATGCCAACACTGCACACAATTAGCTTTTTGAAAAATTTCTGTTTTATGTGAATCTCAGAATGAAGCTATTAAACTAAATCAATGGAATTTTTTAAATAGCTCCATACTTTTTTCCTTTTTTTTTTACCCCGTTGTCGTTCCGTCTATTGTGCATGTACGGTGCTGTCTGTGCTCCCCTTCTTTCATAACCAACTTAGATTGATTTGAAAGAGATGCAAACGTGTTTAGTGAACTGAAGAAACACAGAGTAGGGGTGCTTATACCTTTCACCGTCATGTCTGAGTCAGTCAAGCATTATCTCTTCAATCTTCTTATAACAGTAGAAATGTACGATACCTTTTGTAAAACTCAGTCACTGCAGATGGGAAGGGCTGTGTGTAAAAGTACAGCAGCAATGAAAAATGCTTTGGTTTTAAAGCTTTAATTCTGCATACCACAGGTCTGACCTGCTCACATTTTAGAGAATGTAATTCATATTTTACTTAACAATGATGTATCATTTTGCCACCTGCAACCTAACCGCTATATATAAATATAGCAAGTATATATAGTTCCTTAGAACTTATATTACTAGGGGACAGTTGAAATAATACGTGTTTTGTCAGAGATGACACAAAGAATTTAGTGGCTACTCGGTGCAGTTTGTCCTTTGCTAAGTGATATTTTCCACAAGTCATCCCAGGAATGAGCTCTGCACATCCCTAACATCCTCGAATCGTCGCCAGAATGATGCTACGCCATTACTTTTGATCCCTGCCGGACACACGTTGGCCTTAAAACATTGCACTATTTTACAGACTTGTGGATTTATGAAACACTTAGCTTTCATTATTATTAGTTACTATTATGACAGAGATGAGACAATGCAAGAAATCTACACCGTGGGAAAGAGTGAAGAAATGATGAATGAAATGAAAACATGCGGTATAAAGGCTGCACAGTCTTTCTCTGAAGTGAAAAAAATGCCCTTAAGTCCTGAAAGGAAACCAGATTATTGCCATTCTGTTCACCTTTGAGACCATAATTTTTGAATCTCTCAGATCCATAACTTTTTATTATTACATTCACGCAGGATACCTCACAACACCACACAGTTGACTCACTCAAATGAAGTCCCACCATCGTCAAATCCCCTTCATTTAGATCCCTTAAACTGCGTCAAGTATAATTAACTGATAATTGACTGTTTGCAATTGAGCTCCTCTCAGGCTATGGTGAGAGTACAGCAACGTACTACGTTTTGAGAATTAGTGTCACAAAGAATTCTGTGGAAAGAGTAGGATAGGTTCATTTTTGCATCCATTATTTGTATTTGGTATGAAACGTTGCCTCAACCATTTTTAGGTTAATGTTGGACATCAAAACAACAGGCAAAAGCAGGCGTCCCCTAAATAAACAAAGGCCTTGTTGTATGACATGATGCCTGAAGCCGACCCGCTTTTGTCATCCTCTACTCGTACAGCGTCGGGCCAAATCATGGCAAGAATCTCTTAAACCTGAAGTGGCTGGTGTGAGATGACTCTTCATACTGTAGATCATCTACAACCGCACTCGGTGCAGCTTCGCTCCTTCCATCTCCTCGTCATACCGCATACATTTATTTGTCATTGCCTTAACCTTTTGCCTTCAGCTCACCCTTGACGCCGTTGTCTAAACTAACTTCCTCCACTGCCCCTTGTCTGTCGTCTCTATCTCACTATATTCCAGCTGTAGCATTCTATGAGGAGAGCGTTGTTCGGACAGCTGAGGGGATAGGGAGCGTTGCATCAGCACCACAGAGGGGTGTTGAATACCCGGTTTGGCTACATGTCTACACTATCCCCAGGGGGTGAAATACTTTTTTTTTCGTTACCTGCAATATTGAAAGTTGTCAGAAATGTTAGCAAAATTGCAAGTTCAAAATATTTTTACCTGCAATATCAGAGTTTGTCTGCAAATTGCACGTAAAAGGTAGGGCAGGCTAGGCAATTGCCTAGGGCCCAAGCTAGAAGGGGGCCCCCCCCGAGGACGGCTATTAACATTGGTCCCAAGCAACGACAACCTGAAAGCCCCTTAAATGTCCTGCCATGTCGAAGATACTGCAGTGACACTTCGGTAACCCCCTTTTAGGGGGTCCCACCATGCTACTTGCGTGCTGTCAAAAGTTTTGTGTTTTGTTTTGTTTTGTCGCTTTTATTTATTTTTTGTCTGGGGCCCCCAGAGTGTTCTCAAACACCCCTGCTTGCAATAACTATAGCATACAGACAAACTGAGAAGGGGGATGGATATACTGCTCATAGACATTGTGAACAGAATTTTTAGTACGTCCTGAGGCATTTCTCTCTTGCACTTCCTCTCTCAGCAGCTATCGTATAACAACTAGTGCAGGCAAAGTTTAATTCCGAGATGAGTTTGTGTTGTGGCAAAAGATTCAAACAATGAGTGATAGGTCCATATTTTGAGAACAATGGTGGTTATTCAGTATATGATATTTTTGTCAGTCAAAAAATCCTATGAGATGGCTAAAGTCAAGACGTGCTAGGCCAACTATCAGTGCTATCAGTCTGGTAGTGGATTTCAGTCTCAAGCCTCTTGATCTTTAGGTTAATGCTAAAATCTACCTTTAAATTATTTTAAATAACAGCGGGCCACGGTAGTTTTTAGCAGATAATTATAAAAAGTGGGGAAACAGTGGATTTGTTCTGGGCTATTTTATCTGTGATTTCATGCTTTAGTAAGTATAGAATTATTCAAAGAAACTTTGTGATTTGTGGCTCTTCTGTTTTTGTTTTTTTTGTTTGTTTTTTTTTAATCGTTTTGTAAAGACACAGGTACTCTGCAGCGGAGATAAATAAGACGTATTAGGCTAGAAAAAATATATATGGGTTTTGATAAAAAGAGTTGTTTTTTTATCGTCTCAGTGGGTTTACTGACAGCAAGCCCCAATATATGCCTCAATTACCTTTGTAAAACAATGCTAGTAGTAGCAGTTACTTTCAGATCATAATGGATTTATTATGACACATCTAAATCTGTTACATTTTGTGGGGCATGTTCCTGTCTCTTGTATAATTTTGTTTTATTCCTGACTCATGGCTTCTAACCAATCCAGGTATTTCTTAACCCATGTTGTCTGTTTTCTCATTCTCATTCTCTCTTCTTTAAATGTTTGAATTTGACCTATATAATATCCTCACTCTACTGAGATTCTGCAATGGAGTTTCATCATATTTGCACCTCCTGAGAAAATGTAGTAGACTATAAGTATACATGGAACTCAGAAAGTATACTAAGTATACTACGTTTACTAAAGAGAGGCATATTCAGAGTCCACATGAACTGGAGCCCTGGAAAAGGAAGAGTCAAAATGTGTTCTAGTGTCTGCCTTTGTGTTGACAATATGCCTTAGATGTGGTCGGAATGGTCTAGAATTTAAAGCATAGCCAAATACCCTGAACACATTGTTATGCTTTGAACCTGCTACTGGGGTCGTCAATTACTCAGAATCTTCCTATCTGTCCATCAGCTGGCTGTGGCTCTGTGTTGTGCAGAGGTTGTTGTAAAGCCAGATGATCTGTATTCTGGGTCTTCCACATGTTTTTCCAAGATTGAAAAATGTATCCAGGTGTCCATTCCGTATTTATTAGACACTGACAGATGTTACTGTGTACCTTGGAGACAGACTGTCTTTTTTAACCCCCAAATATGTTTGTTATGTTTCAATTCTTAGTGTTCCTTAGAATACGGTATTTCTGTAGGCGTAGACCTGTAACAGTTTAAACCTCCACACATATTAATGACGCGTCAGGTACCTGGCATTAGCATGCACCTTGTGTCCTTTATCTATCTGAAATTAAAGCCCATATGAATAAGTCTCTCATATGTGCAGGTCCCAATAAACAAAACAAAATGTAGAGGCTAATCATTATCCATAAAGCTGTGTTATTGAGTTGATTAGTTTTTGATTGGTCTTATATTTATCTGCCAATCTCTGGTTTTGAACAGTTGCAGCAGTCTTTAATACTTTAATGGGTGTATTCACATCAGTACTTCAATGTCATGTGTAGATAGGGTTAACGTTATCTGTTTGGAGAAATGTGTTTATGACAGTATAACTATCTGCCCATTTTCACTGATAACCACTGATTACCTATATACCAGTATTATTTTTGAAGACCTCGTGGTGCAACAGTAGTGCGTCTGACTCCAGATCAGACAGTTGCATGTTCAAATCATGGCGAGGTCAAATGTTTTGCATGCTTACATGGCTGGATGCCCACTGCAATGTGGCCAAATGAGTTGTGCTTATGTGCATGCTTGATGGGATGATTAAAGGTTGATGGTCTGTTCTAAAAACTTAATGTTATAATGTATTAGCAGGCCTTTATTTATTTTTAAATCGGTTGCTGGTAGTTTTTCATTTAGCTGTACCAATAATAAATGTTGCATCCGCTAAACATTTCATTGAATTATTAAGTTTTCATTCCAAGTGGGATTGGGGTAATTTTTCTGAATTTAGCTTTACATAATTGTAAAATGTTTATGAACAATTATGGATGAATTTCTGTTCATAAATGTTTATAAAATAGAGGCCAAGATACCTTAGACATACTGAATATCAGGCACGATGAAGAGCGGAGGTGTCAAACTCAAACGAACCTGCGCGCCAAAGGGTCAAATCTGGCCCTGACCTCTGCAGACCCAGGGCTCTCAGTAGCGTTCCCCACGCCTCTTTCTAGCTCCCGGCCCCAGAACATCCACCAAATCACAACACACTTCCCCCACTAACTCACTGGGCATTTGTCACTAGGACTGTCTATCAAAACAGTGATGCATTCACTTACATTCTGTAAATTACAACTTAACAGTGATAGTTGCACTGTTCTGTGTAATTCCTGCAGTAAATAATTTTCTAACCATATGAGTACTATCTTGCCCCAAAGGTGTTTGCTTGGGTTTTGTTAATTTTTTCATACAAGATATTTTAGATATATAATAATAAATTCTATGCTATGAAAGCTATGTCCTCCTGGAGAAATGTTATTCGGGTCAAAGGGAATATTTCATATTTTTATTTTGGTCCATAATTCAATGTTAACAGTGAAAACAAATATTTGGATTGCGGGGGAAATAAAAGGTGTTGAACTAAAGTTTATAAAGCCTAATTATACATTCACTCTTCTTCTATACTCCTATTGAATATTTTGAACAGCAAATATTGATATATCGATAAATCACAAAGCATGTCATTAATTGGATTTTTTTTTTTATCGAACTAGTAATACTACTACAAAAACACTGGTCAGGTGTCAATTGTGAGCGCTACCTCGTCACAATCAGGCCAGCGTTTAATAAGACCTATGTAGCGTCTGAATCATCTCACATCATCTGCTCAGATTTAACTTGCAATGAGTGATGCAGAGACACTGGCCTGCCAGTTTTGCCAGACAATATGCTGTGGTCGTTATCTTACAATGTACGACATAATGTAAGTGCACAACCATGTTTTGGATTGTCCTGAGGTCTAGAGAGCATAAATGAAACAAGACTGAGTTTGGCAAGTGACGGTAAGGTTTT
Source organism: Colistium nudipinnis (assembly GCA_016785305.1). Classification (NCBI taxonomy): domain Eukaryota; kingdom Metazoa; phylum Chordata; class Actinopteri; order Pleuronectiformes; family Rhombosoleidae; genus Colistium; species Colistium nudipinnis. The sequence continues at coordinate 2,490,738 of JAFBJU010000528.1, read as the reverse complement.
CATGTTTGTAAATAAAATGCTGCGCTAAAAGTCACAGTGTTGATTGCAGCGCTGTGATTAGAGGCAACCTCTAGTCTGCTGCATTAAATTAGTTGTTTCCAATGACTGTGCCCACACCTGACCTTCACTTTCCTATTTTCTGCCTGGCTGCTTAAAGGGCATTCCATCTCCTCGATTGGCACCGACGTTTTGCAATCGACATGAATCTTGAGGGACAGCTTGGGGATATTGGGCTGCTTTAACAGCTAAATAAGATTTCACCAATTTGATCTGCTTGAACAACACACTGGGTGTAAAAAGTTGCCATTAGAGAGCCACAGTGCTGACCTTCCCACCTAAAACGTGTTTTGACGCATCTCTTTTGATGTATTACCAGACAAGGCGTCCCCACCAAAACTGCATTCTTCTATGGCTGAGATTTCTCATGATCTGAAGTCTACAGTTGGTCTACCGCCACTGCTTTGGCCACAAGCTGCCGGATGGAGAAAGTATATTTTACAACACGGTTGCACAAACACTTTTTTCTGTAGTCATGTTCACTAAAACACAGTTACCGGTACATAAAAAGTGAACAAATAATTTGTGTCCTTAATTTTCAACAGGCTGTCTCCCACTCTCAGTTCCCTTTCTCTTTCATACCTGCAACTCTTTAAAAGCGTAAATTAGAGAAATCACTTATCCAAGTGAAAGACGCAAAAATGTTTCTTTTTGTAAGAAACTGAACCCCAATTTTAACCTGATGATGTACCATTGGTTTGGTCTCTGTGTGTGTGTGTGTGTGTGTGTCTGTGTGTACAATGTCGTGGGTGCGATGTGTGAATTGTGGAAAGCGTAAGGTGCTCTCAGTAAAATGAAAAACCAGGGCAGTCAATTTTCAGATCATTAAATAATTATTATGTCACTTGGCAAAAAGCAGGAGACGCAATAACCCCGAGACAAAGTGGCACAGTAAGAAGCAAAGGGGGGCAGGAAGGGAAAATAGATCAGTTGGGTAAACTACCCTAGCAAGTATTAGAATCAAGCAATAAATGACAACAATATTTCTCTTGGCTTGTCCACACTTTCCTTGAGTGGCCTCCTCAATTCAAGCGCGTGGTCGTGTACATTTCTGATCACGTTTGTGTTCTATGCTTGCCCCAGTTCTACAGATGTTTCCGAGCCCTGCTGCGTTGTGAGACTCCTCGACGAGGCTCCAGCTTGAAGAGCTCCTCCAAGGTCCCCACCAAGGCCATGAGGGGTGTCACCGGTCCCCGCCGTACCAACGACCTACTATTTATGGTCGCATCCCTGGGTCAACCTGCCGTCAGACTGCCTCAACTGGGCCCTTCCTTTGAACTCACAAATGATGTCACTAAAGCCCCTTCTTCGGAAATCAAACCCGTCATAGTATCACTGGTGGCCCACTTTGACGGCTGATGATTGGTAAACTTTTAAGAGTTATAGTGGTCGTCTTAAGCAAGGCAGTCACTAATAATGAGAGAAGTGTTGTGAAACGCAAACCTAGAGAGAAGCGGCTTGCCAGTCTAGGTGGAATTAACACAGCCGTTGCATCATTTCTGCCTCAGTTGGTAGAGATGGACAGTTTAAGGGCAATCCTGTACTACCTCCAACAGATATCACAGGTGGCAAACCTGCAGATGATTGGGGTGTGTGTTTCTCTGCAGAGGAAGAACACGTTTGACAGGCACCATCAGACCATAGAGATTTTTTGGCGAGGTATTCACTCTCAAAATGCCATGACAGAAACTGGTCAACATTGCAGGAAGAGGGATAAGATGTATTTGATAGATTGCAGACTGTAGTTACAAAGTGCTGCGGAAGAAACTGTTTATTACCACGTGTTACCATACATTTGTGACCATTACCGGTTTGTTTTTTGTTATTAGAGATGACAAGAAACAACAACGAAACATATGAAAATATTAAAAACAATTAACCTCTTTCTTTTTTTTTTACATCTATGCACACTCGTTTTTATGAAGTGGACGAATAAATGGTTCGTTATACACGTAGCATTGCTAGTATGCTAGCAGTTTTTTTTTTTTCTTTCAGGAACAGTGACTTTAAGGTCAGAGAAATAGATGCATGTTGAAAAGTATAAAGCACATAGTTCTCTCAATAATCAGGGCATGTAGACGGTTGCATTTTATATGCAATGTCGGACATTGATGCAATATCTGGTAATGTTTGGTGGATAGCACTGGCACAGATGAAAAAAGGTGTCTCTCTCTGGTGATTTCATAATGGTTTTCGATCACACATCTCCACATGTACACACAGACGTGTGGGTGCGTGTGTGTGTGTGTGTGTGTGTGTGCGTACGTGCGTGCGGGGTGTCTCAGGCCTCTTTGAAATTATCAGCGATTCAATTTAGTGCCTTGCTCATGGGCACACAGTAGTGTATGAAGAAATGCATCAGCCTATACTTGTAGTATTTCAAGTTACTTGCTTTCACAAAAGTAACTCCGATGTGTTAAACAGTCTTTGAAAAACTGTCATCATATCAGACAATGTAACAGTACCAACAACAAAGAGAAGTGTTATTCCCGTGTTTCCCAGAACATAAAAAAAAAACTATTTGGGAACAAAATATGGAATAAGGTTGTTCTGTATATATTGTTTGCAAAGTGCTTGTCTGCATCTTGTTCAATTATTTTCATAAATGATTTGACACTTCCCTCTTGCAAAAACAAAGACAAGAGGAGTTTCTGAAAGCAGTGCATTGTTCAAGGGAATGTATAAGAATGCATAAGCTATAAGAGGTATTTACTGTGTACAATATCAGTGTGTGCAATTGTTTTTTAGCACATGACAGTTTTCTTTGTGATGTGAAGATCCGTAAAGATTGTTGTACAAAAGTTGATACCAGAGCAAAATAAATTAAAATATTTTTGGAGAGTGATGTTCAATAAATGTTTTTTAATCTAAGTCAGTGTACAGTGCTTAGTTTAGGTAAACACTTGTTAAGATCATTTCACTTGTTGACTAGGGTGATAGAAATTAAGTAGGCTAAAATGTGATATGCAAGATACAGGTTGATTAATGTTATAATTTGTCAGATGTTCCTTCAATAAAAATGTGTGAGCTTTTTTTTTTTACTCAGTAGTACGTTGTTTTCAACCAAATCACATAGTTAACATTATTCCCACTTTTTTTTTTAAGTTTTATATGAAACTACAGACTCGTTATTTCAAAACTTACTGAGAACTTTCGATGGTGTTGCCTGCTACCACTGAAATTGCAGAATATGCTGCATGAGGAAGGAGCTTTACAAACTTGAGCTGGAGAAACAGTACAGAGATAAATAGAAAAAAAAACTTAGTAGAAAGTTAACCTGGGGTTAAATACATAGTTAAGGTAGTTAAGGATCCTCTGTGGAGCTGAAACAAACTCCAAGAACTATATCTATTTTACATTTAGAAATCACATTAAAGCAAAGCAAAGTCTAGAAGGCTATCTCAAATCTCTTGGCAGGAAGTTAAACTTACAATAATGAATGGATGCACTTTTGACTTTATTTCATCTGTTACATAACCATCATTTTACCTGAATAATATGAGCATTAAGTATGACCCCATGGACTATGATAAAAGTACTACTAAAGTTACCTTTGTGTTAATGGATAACAACCAAAAGATTTGCAAAAGCTGCACCAGCCAACCTTTAAGCCCGTCCACTGGAGACTTAACTTCATTTGGTTGTGGGGCTTGAGATTGAACAAATCTGTTCACAGCAGTGATTTTAAATCTCTTTAAGGCTTCAGTGCACCTTCAGGGATGTCCTGCTATTTTTTTAATTTTATTTTTTATAGCTTGCTACGTGGTCTCCACTGTTTACTATAAAACCCCTGGTAAGCGGAGATAAGCACTGTGATGACTAACTCCTTTAACCAGAAGCTTGGGGCATAGTTTCTCGTTAACCAACTGAATGGCGTCAGGTCTTGACAGGACCTTGGATTAGTAGAATCCAAATGACCTTGTGTTGCCAAATATCAGCTTATGTAGAAAAAAAAACCTAGAGCCTGTCCGTTGTATTAGCAGTTGTCCACTGGTTTCCCCTTTTCTTGTGATCAGCAGAACCCTCCATCTGTCTGAGAATGTTGAGACTTTGTTTTGAATACAAAAACACTTGCGCTTTTTTACAGTTAATTGTGCGTCTCCAGCAATGCTACAGGCATATTTCTCTGGGTCACGAACATCAACCCTTCCTTCTTGTTTTAAAGTTAAACTTCTATTGCTTATGACAGTTAACAATGTGGACAAGTGCAACTTTAAAGTTACAGAATGAAACACACATATCATCATCCTGCTTTTTTAGTCAAAACAAAGCAACACTCCACAATCCGTTATCCTACTGTAGGTACATCATGGTTATAATATGTTCATGAATCTTGTAGTTTGATCACAACATAAAAGAGGACATTACAGAGAAGGTTACTTAAAGGAAAGCATGTCTATTACCACCATATACCCTAGAATTTGCATCAAACTAAATGAAAATAATAATAATAATAATAATAATATAATATATAATAATAATAATTGATTATCTTCAAGCAGTGATTTACTGAAGATGGACGTTGCCCTGATACCCAATGTCATGGGTTCTGCAGCACAGGTGGTCTAGTGTTTCCCTTTGACTCCTGCCAAACAAGCCAGGCCAAAGCAATTGTAATACCTGGCTGGTTGCCCTGTGACCAGTGGGGCCAGCCAGAAATCCAATGATAAAACACTTAAATGAGTGCAGACAGCACAGGGGATTCCACAGTTAATTTGGTAATACACTGCCCGCTATGATTTTGAAATAGGCTTTCCAATTTATACCGTTTATTTTTGTGTTGACAGAAGGACAGGGCCTGGCCTTTACAGGTAGCAAGAACATAACATTTTATAAAATGTGGTATTTGCCAATAGAATTTTACTGTAAACTTTCAGTGTACTTTTCACATTCTTTCAGAATGAATGTCCCTGCAAATGAACATTTTGTGATAATGTATATTCAATATACACATTTGCATAAACATATATACAATGATTAATCACAATATTAAAACAGGTAAATATTTTTTGCTTGAAAGAATTCCCTTCTGAGACATTGTCGATATGATTTAAAACTTATTTTTGAAGTTTAATTAAAGTATTTTTAGCCAACAGCTCCCTCCGGCTCAGGATGTCGCACAAAGCACGTCTTATCCGTTAACTGCTTTTGGTAGAGTGTGAGAACAGCGTGAAAGTGGAGGACGATTGCAATTTATTACGAAAAATCAATAAAGTTGTAAATGTATATTTGTAACTAGCCTTAGACTAGTCCATCTTTTATCACTGGTCCCTGACTTCTACAGGATGCTATAGATTTTATTTGGGTTAGGGTTTTCCTGCTTTTACATGCAGAGCTAGTTAATGTTTATAATAATGTTTCTTCAGTTATTCCATCAAGAACAATAGAGAAAAGAGTATGGCGAGATCTCACAAAAAAGGATATCGCGAGATCGCGCAAAAAGTATTGCAAGATTTTGCAAAAGTAAATCCTTTTTTTTTTTATCCATGTCTGTTGCCCTTTCCTTTCCTCCATGTCCTTTCTGGGACTCCATATGAAACTGATATAGTGTAAGACTACGTATAAAAATCATGACCTTTAAAGTGAAGTCTCTTTTGTTGTTGATTAAAAATATTTTTAGTAGATTTAGTAGCTCCTATCTGCCTAATGAAAAATGTGATTATCGTACACCGTATGCGAAGCAATGAATTCGAGGGGGAATTAAAACCGTCTGCTGTAGACAAGGTAGTGGACAATCAACCGAGCTGTCATTAAACCTCTCATTAACTTGATATATCAAATGACAAATCAGGTTAAGTTATGGAGATGGCCAGTTCACTGCAATATCAGATGACTTTCCTTGTTTCAAGTGCAAAAGGAATATACCAATGTTCATTCCCAGTGAAAGTTCCCATTCTTAAAACGGTAATGAAATCACACACTTTTTCGATACCATTTACAATTTGCATATGTCAGCGATAGGCATTTAAATTGTATTTATCTTTAGACTCACGGGTGTAAATAACTGATGACTGGAGGAGGGGAGAAAGGGACATATTTTTAGGTTGGTCAGCTGACTGGAGAGCTGATTTAGTCGGAATGCTCAGGTGCAAGAGCTCTGGACCAGATAGGAGGAGGAGGAGGAGGAGGCCGTTTCAGTGCAGGCACCCAAAGACACCGGCGTAAAATCCTTGGTGGGCTGTGACAGAAGGCGGCACAGATGTGCAGAGGCGCACAGGATGGCCACCAGAAGGCAGAATAAATAAGCCGCTACGGAGGGCAGGCCATCCCGCCCAATTTTCCACTCACAAAATGAACAGTAGGCAGGAGGTCAGGGGGCAGGGTGAAGGACAGGCTGAAGACCACAGAGTGCTCAATGGCAGGGGAGCAGGAGGGATGGTTTCGTGCCATGAATTTTGCAGGTTGCTTCGACTTGACTGTTGTCGGCAGGGCCGAGGAGAAACCTGGAGGCTTTCGTCAAGCTATCCTTCATTAAAGCTCCACCCTTCAGTAGAAAGTTAGATAAGCCTGTAGCCCACTTAAGCTCAATCATAAGGTTTTAATTGGAGTCATGGGCTTCAATAAGGAGGCCAAAGTGGACAGTTTCAGGTCAGCTTTCCTCTGAAGACCAGAAGAGTCTACAAATATGTGCCACTCGGTGGTCTCTTCTGTGACGCGAAGCCCTTTGATTCGATTTCACATCGTATCTGTTCAAAGATACCCATGTGAGGTTAATTGGCATCTCGAGGTGATTACTTTGGTTGTTATCAGCTGATCTCCCTTCGGCAAATCTTTGGAGAAAGAACTAAAACAAATGTCCTTTCTACAGCAAATGCTTGTTCCATCAACTCAAATACATGCACCAAAAGGATAACGTATCAGGATAACATTTAAATTGAAAGCACATTAGTGCTATAGTTAGCACTCGGCGCTTGTCTGCAACAAGAATTGGTCTGGCATTTGATGACAAGAAATGCTAGGAACACGATCCATTCAAAATGTTAGGGGAAAAACAAATGAGTCAGCTTTTTTTATGTGAATGTCGCAATGATTTATGTTGAGGTTGTACTGTCTCTGTAATCATCCACAAGCAAGCCGAGCTTAGTCATAGAATCGAATTAGCTACGACAGCAGTTGACGGGGATTAACTGAGGAATAGAGACACAAATGGAAGGTTATTTTCCAGTTGGCCAAGGTAATTATCCCGTGTGGTGTTATAGAAATTCATGAGTAAATCCAACACTAAAAAGAGAAATCAAACTCAACAGAATTACTGTATGAACTCACTATTGATACCTTAAGTTGAGAGTCAAGATACAAGCCTTCGGTCAATGAACTTAAAATTGTATTTAAATTCCTCAGAAGCTACTCACATGTCACAACCCAAGTAATTTCAAGGTTCGTTAAAATCAATTTATGACTTACGCATATTATGAACCTTATTCATAAATCTTTGTGTTGTATTTTTTTTGATCTTTTTGCATTTTGATAGACCCAGTTTATTATAAAACACAATTGTATATAATAAATATAGGGGGTCCCTGCTCCATCTCTCTGTCAGTTTCGGGGTCGGTTGAAGACCCCTGGTCTAATGCACATGGCAAAACCGCATTTAAGGTGGTGGGGGAAAATAATGTGCCGCACCAGGAATACAATTCAATCAGAATATTGAAGCTCCATCCACAAATATAAAGCTATATAGATCAAGGGAATTACAATAAACATAAACCTAGTCCTTTCGTTTTGTTTTTATGAACAGAGGTTAGATATATCTGAACCAGCACAATAAGGCCAGGACATGGTAGCTGCCTGGGAATATAGTCCATGTGTTGCACAGCATGACAAAAGGACAAAAGGAATGGCAAGCACCTTTGGGAGCCAGCCTCTGGGCAGTCCAAATACCCACTGCTGCCAATCATATTCATATAGCCAAAACATAAAACAACATCTGTTGACTGTCAGGCATCTACCTTAAAAGCTGCTACTCTGTGGGAGTGTTATCAAAGAATAAATCCAGGGTGCAGCAGGAAACACCTGGTGTGTTTGTTTTTATTACTTTCGTCAGTTTTAACTCTGTTTACTTTCATGCAAGAAATTGTTTTTGTTATTTCCCACGAACTCTTTCACTCGCTGCGATTCCAACCAACTGTGCAATTAATCCAATATTTAAATGATTCAGGTTCTTTTCAAAAAAATCTAAAAAAGTCATATTCCTTAACAACCAGTAACAAGTATTATAATTTCAGTTAGAAGGAAATTCGAATAATTTTTAGACCACAAAAAGAGCAGTTCCTATTGCTATTGCCTTTTATTCAAAGTGTCGAAATCATGAAACGCTGTGTTTTATTGTGATGCAGCCAATGGAATTGCATTGTCATTGCAATGAGCGCTAAGTATATATGTTGAATATATATCACTACTTTGATTATAAATAAATATAGAAACCTTGCCTTTGTAGCATTTTACGACATTATATCCTCATTGGATGGTCATCTTCTTTTTTTCAGCAGAATGCTTATTCCTGGAATCTATAGGCAGTTCGCGTAAGCAATGGCAACAATACAAACATATGTCATAGCGGAGTCTTTAGTGTGATATTCGAATAGCTTTGTGAACATCTTGGATGCGTTCACACCTGTGCTCGGAACACTGTCATTATATGCACTGTAATTACATTCAGCTGACCTTTGACTGAGTACCGCGCTAGATATCCTCACAGGTACGGACTGACATTGAGAGTACACAGATGGCTGCTGCTATGTACATTACATTATATCAGCTGTGTGTGACAGACGGGGCCAGTAAAAGCTCTATGGATTTTTTTGATGGTCCACTGGGATGCCGAATGCCTTGGCCTCCCTGGGGTCCTTCTACCTGACCATGTAAGCTATTGCCACACAATGACACCTGATATCCCAGTGCCCCAAGTTCCATCCTCTTTCGTTTTAAAATGATTGCTCCATTTGTCAGTCTGGGGAAACATAGACCCACACGGAGCAGAATGAGATTTTTGGATTGAATGTAATATTTTATTAAGAATATTGAGATAAGTGGGGAGAATATTAATAAGAGCACGAGCAGTAGATTGTAGAACCCATGAATTGGTGAAAAATAGCACAATAACCCTGTCTGGTAATGATCTGGCTGAAGATCCTGCATCTCCTCTACTGAATATTAGCTTATAGATATTTTCAGGGTGATGTGTCCATGGGCACATCATTTCCAGCCAATCAACATTTTAAAAAATCTATACGTAGACAGAGATGAACTGCACTTCTAATTTTGCAACACAGATGATAATCGTATTTGCTGACATCGCATGGAGAGGAAATGATCCAATTTCTGTTTCCCGATTTCACCGTGTCGTTAAGCTGTAACTACACCAACATCAAACCAAGTGAGGTTTCAGAAAGTGTGTGCATACCACTACAACGTCACACTACCCTCGACTATTTTGTATAGCATCATAGCAACAGTTTATTTTAATTCCTGTGACTTTCAAGGTAGATTTTCTATATGGGGAAGGATTTGCTTTCCAAACCAAAAGGTAGGAGATAAAACAAAACAAAACAAAAAAAAATCACAGTAAAACCTGCTCAAGTAAACTAATGTTGAAACAGGCCGCAGTCTTCCCTTGTGCGCCATAGTCCTCCCCACTTTAACTCAGATATCCTCTCCACTCTTTGTCCTGCTTCAGTCCACTGTTCACTCCTTATCCGCTCCCAATTTCTCATTCACCATCAAAATAGCACTCTGTTAGCAGTGGTATATTGGGCTATCCCAAATTACATTAGCTGTCTGGCAAAGCACAGTGGAAATGGGTGAAACACGGACTCAGTGGGCGTTATCAAGATGGGAAATCTCTGGACTGTAGAAGAGAAATACCCAGGGAGAAAAGGTGGCATTCCATAGTTCATTAATCATCAGGCAGAATGACAGTTAAACTAAATTGGAAAAGGTCAGAGACTCATATGCAGTTGCCATCAGCCTTTCTTCTTGTATTCCTTTTCCTCCTTTTATACTTCCCTCGATCTTTATCAGCTGAACCCCCCCACCCCTTTCCTTGCTTGTCTTTACACTGTCTTTGAGCTGACACCCTGTCAGCTCTACACCAAATATATTGAGTTGTCCCTTTCTTTTTATCTACAGGAAAATGCAGTCTTTTGAGCACTGTGCACACGAGACATGGACACACAATAAGTTTGGTGAACTGAATTTACTGCTGAGAGAAAAAAATCATGTGTAGACATTATTCTACCAATCATTGGTGTATTACATATTATTAAATTATAGTAACAAAAAAAACACACTGAAAACAATAATCATCATTGGGAACATCCTTTCAGAAACTATCGCCATCTGTGTGTGTGTGCGTGTGTGTGCGCGTGCGTGCATAAACGACATCATCTGCCTCTGCATTGCTTTGCAACATGTTAACTACTGATGGGGAGTGTTGCGGCCTTTTTATTTTTCAGTTGCTGGACGCAAAATCACAGTTTTGCTTGAAAAGCCTTCACATCCCTGGTCGTGTCAGAGATGGTTTTGTCCTTCCCTTGTATGTGTGAGTCCAGGTGATTAAGTCTCTCCGTCACATCTGTCAGGAAAGCAAGATCGAGCGGCCTCTCGGCATCAGATAAGAGGGCACGTGTCCACCTCCCTTGATTCCGTGAAAGACATGATTTCTTTCAGCACGGAAAGAAAAGCGTTGCAGTATCTTGCCTCTGCTCAGCCACCTGCTCGCTGTGCGGACGAGGACGTCGCCATACTCGGCAGACCGTTCCTGCAGAAACACTTTGAAGCTGCCGTGTTGTTTGGCCTTTGCTCCAATTGAGTTGATAATCTTTACAACCGGTGTCGTGACATGATCCTATTTCATGACTTTCGCACATATGCCCTGTTGGTGAAGGTTGCAGTGATGCACGGTGCAATAAATCCTGAGTGTCGCCCCGTCATAGCTGGGGCTTCGTCTGTCGTAATAGAGACCAGCACATTATTTTTTTTTTCCTCCCCACAAAGCAGTTTTTCAACACGTTGTAAATAGCGACTCCTTTAGTTGTGGTTTTCACAGGGATGCAATGTGGAAAAAGTCCTCGCGGGTGGAAGAGTCATCGAAGGCCATACGAAACCAACGCAGTCGGCATCAGTCGAGTCCAACGACTCGACACACTGAATTGAAAACCATTGGCACCTGGCCATTTCTCGCTCCGGCTGCCCCATTGCCTCTGCAGATAGCGCAGACATTCTCCGTGCCACTGTGTTTGCGCCACGCGCTACATCAGCTATGGCGGACGGGATTTCAGTCCTACTGTTATGGTCCTCGAATAGCGTCTCGGCCACTGCGGTCGTCGCTCCCCTCACCATCCCGCCGTCGGGTTGAATGGATTCTTGTGTTCCGCTCGGATGTGCGCCTCTTTAAACGATGCCTCTGTGTTAGCCTTCTCGGTTGGCTATGTGGATGATCACTGCTGGTTTGTTTTTTTTTGTTTGTTTTTTTTAATTGTATGTTTTCTGCTTTTTCTTAACCCGGCCACCTTCATTCTCCATCTTAAATCAGGATAAACTCACTGCTGTACGCCTCACTTTTACTCGGCTAGTCGCACAGTCTGTGAACCGCGAGCGACTGAAAAGTTGCCGAGCTCGCGGGCCACCTGTTGGAGACCCCTGGTCTAGTTTTACCAGCTATCATCTATCACTGTTTTTTAAGTAATTTGTTGAAGGGGGGGTCGCGCGAAGCGATGCCCACTCGATTGTCTGCGTCGAGAAGGAATATGTGCGTCTTTTGTTGTCACATACGTGCATTAAACATGACAGAACGAACGATTCTCTCAAGCTTAGATTGGCACTCAGACACAAGGTCAGAGATTTACAAAGAATCCTATAATAATAATCAATTACACACGACATGTTCTCTCCAACCTGACAACTGGTGACGTTCAGTGCAATTATTCCAAGGTCCTCTTAGGGTCACAGAGAGTTAATTAAGGAAACTAATGGTTAATTATATGGTCTGTGTACCCTTGAGATGGATATATGTTGATTAACAGCTGTGGAGAGTTATTTTTTATATAATTTCGATGAAAATGCCATTTTGATTTAAAGTGTGCAAAGATCAAAATGTCACAAATTGGCAAACTACATTTAAATACATTACATCCATCTGAATAGAAATTGTGATGTGAAAAGTGTACAGTTACAGGCATAGCAAATATTTGCTATTATTGTTTCAGATGATACAATCGCAAAACAAAACATCACATTTTAGCTAGCATATATATATATATATATATATATATATATATATGTATTTATTAGTGATTAGATATTTGACAAGCATATAATCTCAGTCTTGAATAATTTAATTTATTTCAATTGCTGTTCAGAGAAATATACTCAAGAAACATCAATCATAAATCTCCAAGCCAGCCGGGCCCTTGTTCAGGATGTACATGTGTGTTTTCCAAAGAGCTTTCTCAGAGTAATATTTGCTCCTGCTAATGGCTGATTATTTCTGTTCATCTGTCTGCTCACGTCCTCAGACTCTCATCAATTGTCACTCTAGACCACTGAATATATTCTTGAAGTGAAAGTTTCGCGACAGTTCAGATAGATGCAGGTATTCAATTAAGGGTCCTTTTCAGATGCACAATTGTGACTTTTGTGACTTTTACAAAAAGTATATTTATATATACACACACACACACACACATATATGTATATATATATATATATACACACACACACACACACACACACACATATACATATATATATATATATACATATTTATTTAAGGGAGTTATTTTAATCATATGATAATATATCCCATAGCCTTTTCCAGTCATTTACTTCTGATTATTAATATCATTTTTCTCATCTACTTTGGAATATGAATGACATCTCAGGTGGACAGCAGAACTAGTCCAAACAGCATAATGTGCTAATGAGTGACTTTCCCACCTTTACTGAATCTATCCAAAACAGAACAGGAAGCAAGGCATTGTCATTGGAACAGAGCACAAAGTTAATAAACAACCTTCCAAACTGACAGGAACGGTTTGTAGAAGCTCCTGCTGTAAAAATAAATATGGATGCACCAACAGTAGGTAGCTGAACAATGCACGAACTACCAAAGCGAATACACACACATAAACACCATATCCCCAAGGATGTTTCTGCAACCCCTGGTGTCATCCATTCTCATTAATTTTTCCACTTTCTCACTTCAGCTCACTTAAAGCAAAAATGTCCAAGGAAGACATGGCTTTGGAGAATTACACTGTGGGGAAATCATTGGGCTTTCTCTGAGGTCCTGAGAAAAGGAAAGCTGAGCCGTAGTAGACAAAGAGCTTGTCATTTCCAGACATTGTATTAATTTCTCTGGGAATCAAAGGGAAGGGCAAATTCAAGGAAGGGACCAGGTGCTTCACATCCACCTGGAAATCTACAGGGCAAGTAAACATGAAGTAAAAATGAAGCACTTGAGTTATTGTTTTTACATAAATGTTGCCCAGCAAATTTAGGAACAACTAATGATCTTTTTTATTATTGATAGATCTGCCCCAATCTGATAACATCACATTTTTTTTATCCAAGCACCAGTAAAAATCCAAATATTCTTGATTCATTATAATATCAAAAATGGAAAAGCTTGAATGGTCAACTTTGTGGAAACATTAGCTTGAAATTTACTTTAAATGATTCATGACATTGACATCAAAATGCCAGCCAGTTAGGTTTCTGTCAACCAACTAATTGATTAATCAACAGGTCATTGCAGGTTTTACTTTTATGTTCTTATCAAAAGGTGGCCTCAGAAGTAAACAGAGACAGGGCAAAAAAATGATTCAAAACATTTGAAATCAATCTCTAATTATTACAAATATAGTTAGTAACTTCATAACATGTAATATTGGAGTACATAAACAGATAACATTTACAAGCAAAGACTGTGGGCTTACGTTTTGCTTGGAAATCCAACCTGTTTCACATTAGATTGATGAATGCTATAGTCTTCAGAAAATGACACAACGCCATTATATAGCTTATGCCAGGTACAATTATAGTCAAACGTGGTTGTATGCTCTTGGTCATAGGCCTGGTAAATTAGCCTCATAATTTATTATAGAGACCAATGCGTTTTCATTGCGTCTCGCATAATGACATAACTAAAGCTCCTGTACGTTATACATTTTGATTGGACACTGGAAGCATTTGTGCGAATTGTGTATGTGGTGGTCTGAAAGTAAAACCTAAAATACTGCCATACTATGTGAATGTGGATCAATAAGCCATCTACATACAGATCAATATATAGTGATTAATCAACCCCCACTCACGAAGGACCGACCATCACACAGCCATAGACATCCAGGCAAATAGCACTAGATCACTACCTTTATCTGGAGGGTATACTTTCAGTATATCATGAATATACTATAAAATTGACATTATATAATGTTGAAGATCTTCAACTTGACAAGTTTCCTATTTGGAACACTCTTTGTGCTTTCATGACCCGGCAACACTGCGAACCTTCAACGAGATTATATGATGTTGTTTCTTGTAAGGAAACATTCTAATTTGTGTTTAGAGATATCATGCGATGTTAACATTTTGCATTCAAGATTTTGATCCCTGTTGCAGGACATTTAATATTTACTACTGCTGGGCAAGTTAACGCATCAACACCGACAATATATATATTTGTTTTATTTCTAAAGTCTGTCTTACACTGCCTCTGAATACGCATACAGACAGACGATGGGTCACAGGAGGGGCGGGATGTTGATCAGTATTGGCTGGGGATGGGCGTCACTCGTGCGTGCGTGCGTAACAGGGACACTTGCTACTGAACATAGACTTTTATGCTAGTGTATGGAACCTGGTAAGGAAAAAAAAGAAAACAGATTTATAAATGTTAACTTGCTGCTGCTCAAGGAAGGGAATAATGCGATTAATCGCAATGAAAAACGTTGCCCGGCACTAATATTTACACATGTGTTCAGTTGTTTTCATGGATATTCTCCCATGTAATCTAGCTTCATGGAGTACTTCTCTTTTCTCCCCAGGATATGCTGAATGGCTTGCACTGGGAACATCATGAATGGAAAGAGAAAAAATAAGTAAATAAAAGCTGTGTGCAACCTATACCTCTATTCTGTAACCTTGCAGGGTGGTGGGTGGAATACTGATGGACGTGAAATATGGAGCTGTAGAAAAGGAAGAAAAAAAAAGAAGAAAGACACATTGCAGTGGAAAAAGGATAGTGAACCAGCCAGGGAACGCGGCGTATTGGTTTAGACCGCATGGTGTAAAGTATAACAATGCTATTATTCCAGACTGCAGAAACCAGTACCTTAATCCCTTTTTCGCATGAACAGCCTCCATGGCTCAACAAAGAAACAGCCATTACAGAAATAAATAAAAGAAATAGCAGAGCCAAGAGCTTCACTGTGTTCTGGCACTCACACACACATAGTGGAACCATAGTGGCCATTATTAAAATTAATTTGATAAGCAGCTGCTGTGCTACTTCCGATGAGACTGTCAAAACACGGGACATGGGGCCCGTTCTCAAATTAAGCATGTGCTGGGCCACTGCTTTATAGCAAAAGTGACGAATGTGGGATTCTCATAGATGCTGAGGGGAGCACTTCAAGTGTGCTTAATTCATCTCCTAATAGGAGCAATGGTATAATCAATATATAGAACTGCTGAAGTCTGGCCATGGAATGGATCTTTCTAGTGCAACCAGCACCATAATAAATCAATGCAAACGCTTGATGACCCAATAAGAGCGAAACTGTGTGTGTTTGTGTGGTTAATCTGCCTAACTCATGAGACGGAATGTACATATGCTTCACCCCCTACAAGCCCCGACTGTATAGAGGCTGAAAGAAAACACGGGGAGGGTTGCGGGGGAATAATAAAAAAACAGGAATTAAAGAAAGCAAAGGGAGAAGGTGGAAGAATCAGCAGTGCTAAATGGACGACGATGAAACAAAGGCGTAATCATGTGTCTGTACATTTTTGCATGCGTGGACGGTTACGGTACATAATAGTCCCAGAATGTGTGTGCGTACGTGTGAGGAGTAGGTAGGAGAGGGGAACATTGTGGCCAGGTGATAACGGCGATGAATGGCTCCACCAAGTATCTAATGAAGCATTAGTGACTGAGGTAGGACACTCTTCACCTCCTCTGCAGCTGATGTACTCTGACCCATTTTTCATCCAGCTTGCCGAGGGACTGGACAGGACATAAAGGGATAATCTGTGGTGAAGAGAGCAGCACGGGGGTGAATGATGGGCGCTCGCCTTAAAGCAGTGGAATGTCAGCTCAGCGAAAGTATTTAATGGCGGCAAAACAAGGAGATCTCCTTAATTACATTCACGAACAACTAAGTCGCTGAACAGGCAAAAACGCAGGATGTGTGCATGCATCACAAGTGTCATTTGTGTGCAAAAATAAAGGTTACTTTAAAGTATGCAAGGATGTTAGCAGCTGGCTAAACAGTAATGATGGACTGGATATTTAGACTTGAGTAGCGAGGACTGAGATGTTTCATTCATTCTCATCCCGCTCAAAGAAAGAAATTGTTCCATTATTAAACAGGAAGTGTCTTAACTGCCCCCCTCCTCAAATCTACACATTGCTCATAATGTATTGAAGAATGCATGCAAAGAATTTCAATGTTAAGACAGCTGTAAATATGCAGATCATACGAAGGTATGATGCAATTGCTATTATTATAATTGTACCTTATTCATTATATGAATGAAGCATGTATTAATAGGATAGCTCAGAGCAAGAACGAAACCATTTAAAAAAAATATCTAAATCAGAAATCGCGAGCCAAAAGCATCTTGTACAGATATATACTACATGTAAGTCTCCAGTTAACCCGAATTAGTCCCTCATCTCTTCAAGTTTTCTTTAAAAATGACTGAAACGTATTAGAACTTGGAAAGCCAGTTATATATTGTGGTTAACAGCTAGTGTGACGGTGCTTTACGACTACTTTGCCTGGTCTCAAATTCCGTTTTTCACGGCATATACCATTCGTGCATTCATTAGTACAACAATGTATTTGTATATAACAAAAACGGGTGTAAAGAAGGATATAATCATTAGGCAACGTTAAAGGCCCTGCACGCTCCTCATAAACCCTCATGATTGATTCTAATTACTTTTGAATGATTAGTTCTCCTCTCAGGACTGCAGCTGTTAGAGCAGGGCAAATTTCCTCTTAATCATTATTATTACATGGAGTCAACCAGCAGAGCGCTAATCAGCCATAGCCACTCAGAATATGAGCAGGCTACTTTTATTACTTATGTCGATACCGCTCCTCGGTAAAGACACCCATGTAAATGTTCAAGTACATTTCAGGGCGTTGTAATAAAACAAACTGGAGCTAATGTCATTGTTAACTGCAGGATGACATAAACCACTTCTGACAAGACGACAGCAACTGTTGGGTATTTGTTGAGCATTATGCCCCCCCTCCCCACGGCAACGCTCCCAGCTGTTGCAAAAGCAAACACAGACACACAAAACAAAGAATAATTAAATAAGCTTATCAGATTTAAAGATAGAAAGATGCTTACTTGCATTCCGTTGTTCAGTTCTATGCCCAGGAATGTTTAACTTATTATTTGCTTGCTCATAAGGAGATGTTTGTGTAGCTGGGTAAGTTAGAGGGTTTAATGATTCCACGTCTCTCCTGGAGAAATTAAAGAACCGCAAACTAGTCGCAAATTAGTCCTAAAAAAAGGCTTTCAAAATAAGGCAAATTCGAACATGCAACAGAGACCTTTGGCAGGCTGACATTCACACACACGGTCCTGGCACTTACGGCTGATGGATGCTTTTTCTTTCTACAAAAAGTGAATCTGAGCCAAAAAACAGCTTAATCCAGGCCGAACGTGGCACATTTGTGCTATAACACAACAATCGCCAAAAGCCTCGTGGGCAAAGTTATCACCAGTAAAGTAAAGCTACAGAGAGAGGAAAGAGATGTGAAGGGAGGTTTGTTGGAGTCACCGTCTACCACCAGAGGAAAACCCACTGGCACAGTATTTACTTCTTGTCCGATGACAGCGCACTCCTGCCAATTCCACTCTCAGATCATTTTTAGCAAAGTTGTTCAACCAAATTAAATATATCCATCCAACAGACGGAGACTTCTAGCCAAAATAGGGCAGCGCATAACATTATTGGAAGGATCTCTGTTCTCCGAGATTGCTCAACCTTTTCAATATGCAGCCGCAGCTGAAATCCAGATCTCTGACTTTCACTTTTTATTCTTCCATGTTAATTTAACCTCATTGATCAGTTTCTTTATTTTCAATCAAATAGGAAAAATAATAATAATAATAATAATAATAATGCTTTTTGTCTGCCAGTTATTTTATTACTTAAACTTACTTTTAGACTGACTTTGACACATTTCTACACTATCAACAAATACTCGGATGCCTAATAATAATAATGACGCCATTTTCTCTTTTAGGGCCCATTGTGTGTCTGTAGTGGCGATGTAGTGATGTCTCAGCGTACCATCAATCCACATTAGTCTGAAAGATGTGACTGTGCACAACGACCTTTGGATTTGTCAAATAAATGTGCACACTACTACTAAAGGTCTGAAGGGACATTAGATGTTCTTCTCTTCACTTTGAAGAATAACCTGCTGACATAATCTTCAAGCAAATAATGATACCCTATTAGTTGTGTGCATTAAGCTCTGGCCTTATGATTATGTGGAACCAGATTATGTACTTTGGTTCTACAGCCCTCACCAACTAAGCTTATTACTCCATTGTTCATAAGTCAAATCTCCAGTAGGAGACTGGGAGTGAGAAAAACGAATGGTCTCTGCTTTGTCACCTTTCCCCTTCCCGCTTCACTTCTGCATATTCTCCTCAAGAAAGCAGACCAGTCAGTTGAAATGAGCAACGGCGGGCTATTGCTTCTGGATCGACATGCGCTGCCGAGCTATCCATCGCGCTGGGGACGGCTCTCTGATGCTTTGTACAGAGACGAACTAACCCATACGTGCCAAACCCACTGACACACACTGAACCGCAAACCCTCAGAATCCCTTATTGTCTCCCATCAGCCAGATTGAGTTTCCTTGCCCGGCATTAAGCTGGCAGGATTGGGACTGTGGGGAGGAGAAGGCTAGAAAGCACACTCTGAAAGCACAGGGGTGGCTGAAGCTAAAGTTTCGATGTGTTGGTGTTGTTCTATTTTGTCCTTGATCTATGATGATTGGAAAAGAAACCTCAATGCTTCCCTTTGCCTCCCAACCAGTGAGCTGGTATACTATGCCAATTATTTCTTACTCACTTTATTTCACTCTCGGTGACCAACTTTCAGAGTAACTCTGTCACTTATTCACCAATGAAGACATCTCCTGTAGGCTTTTTATTTTTCTACTTTCAGTAACACTCTCTAGCGTTTTTTTCATCAATTGTTCCCTGCAACCAAGCATGACGAGGCGCTCGTCTCAGTTCTTCTTCAATCCTGTGATTTCTCTTTTATTTTCTCTTTACTCACTCCCTAGATCACACCACTACATTCCCCTGCCCAGGGGCCCAAAGCATATCACCCTGCACGCACATCTTTATCTCTATAACCCTCAAATCATTCTTGGTGAAAATCATGCACAGGGCCATGTTACGGGTAGACATTTGAGACAACAATAATATATGATAGGGTTGTCACGATACTAGAATTTCAAACTCTATACCAATGCTCAGAAAAACATTACCATTTTGGATACAGCCAGGGGTAAAAATAGGCATGCACATTTTTTTATTAAAAAGTTAGAACAATACAAGAAAACTATTTAAATAAATAAAAAATATATAATATTTACATTACAAACTATTTTTTGTCAAAAGAACATTCAAAACAGGTGTAGGACTATTTAGGTGGCTGGTCACACTGCCCTTTTTTTATTTAGCTAATATGATAACAGTCTTTAAAAGTGTTCCAAAGACAGCTGCTGGGACACGGCTGTCATGTGAGATATTGGAGGTAAAAATATATGTTAATGCAAAATTGTTTCCAAGTTGCTGGCTTTGTATTATAATTGTTATACCAGTGTGTACGAGTTAACACGCTACTCACCTTGGTGTTGAATAATGTTAGTAAATGTTTGCATTGTAGCTCTCCCAGTAGTCGACCTATATTTCCGGGGCATGTGTTGTTTTAGATGTATAACCTGAAACTTTGGAGCTCGCCCATTTCTTTGTCATTTAGATGACGTAACTCTCATACACTATATCGATTTGACTCGAATTCCCATGTGTAAGTTTTGAGAGGCAGAATCGTGATATTGGCTCAGAGTAGGGAAAGCACAGAAGACAGTGACAATGACCATTGTACAGAGAGGTCACATGATCAATTATCTACAGGATCGTTAAAACCTAATGCCAGAGTTTCTTTCCTTCGCAATGTGGTGTGTGTGTTGTGTGGGGTGTGGTGGGTGTGCGTGTGCTGAAGAATAGAATGTTGCCTCTCACACAGACAGAATAAGAAGACGTGAAGACTGGATATTTCTCTTCAGTGCTGCTGCAGTACCTGCTAGCGGGCCCTGGGGCAAAATTGAGGTGTGTGCTTCTGTTGAACCAAAGTTATTCCCATTCTCTGTACATAGTTCCATTAAGGTGCCCATTAGAGTTCCACAGGGGACCACAGATCTCAGAATAATGATATTTTGCCTCAAGGCTGAGAAACCTACTAGTACTCCTGTGCTTGAACGTTGCCTGCCACCATGTTTGCAGTGTCAAATAATTCCTAAGTTATCTCATTAAGCATGTGTAATTTTTTATTTTTTTATTCAGAACATTCGAGATTAAAAAAAATCATCTAGTACAACCATTCCTCCTTTGATCCATCAATTGTTATACCTACCATTATGCTCCCAGGTTGGTGTATCTCATTCTCCACTCAAGCTGGGTCATAACTAGGTCACAGTTGCAGGTTAAAGCAGACCCTTCTCCCAAGCCACCCTCCTCAGTTATTCCCAGGAGACCTTAAGATGCATCCAGGTCCAGCTGTCTCCTTCCAGCTTATTCCAGTGTTGCCCTACAGTCTTCATCCAGTTGGACATTTCCACGAGACCTGCACGGGGAAGTATCCAGGAAGCATCCAGATGAGATGCCTGTAACATATCTGGCTCATTTTCAATGTTAGGAGCAGGCACGCCAAACTCGTCAAGAATAAATACAGGGCACAGGATGGAGGACCAGCATGCACAGGTATAGGCAGCTTGAGCTTTAAAACTGATAGTCAGAACTGGCAAAAAGTCGAAATGGCAAGAACAATTACATTGGGGGTAACTGGGAACAGGGGATTAGGTGGGTGTCACAGACTGGTGACTTGATCGGATAGATAGAGAACATCTAAGAAGCTGCATAGAAATGGAGGGTGAGAAATACCCCACTATTACCTGCAATTTGCAGTCAAATTCTGATATTGCAGGTAAAAATATTTTGAACTTGCAATTTTGCACCTTTTTCACCTCCTGTGGGTTTGCATGTATGTTATAAAGTGGGGTTCACATGGAATACTTAAGTGAGTAGTTAGTAGTAGAAAGAAAACAGGATTCCATTGCAGTTTGCATTTGTGGCTGAGCAATAAACCCCTGTCCTGTATTCAGACTTGTCTCACATGCTATTCATTTAGGCAGTAACAGACCAATATCCATATCGAAAGAACAGTGTTTATTCATGTTTATTGAGAATACAGTTTGATGAGGAGATGCTGCTGAGCATCTAAAATATCATATCGATAATTTGCACCTTTGAAAGTGCATTCTAAAGATTTACAAAGCTGTGTATGTCTGTGTGATGAAAGGAAAAAGGCTTCACCAAAGTAAGAAGGTCGTAGTAGGCCAGGAACATTAACATGGGTACCTGCAGGCAGTTTTTCAAGATTGCAGGTAACATTTCTGTCAACTCGCCATACTGCTGGCTACGGAAAAAAAAAAAAAAAGGATTTCACACCCTGAAATGGCAATGCACGGGAGAAGCAATAGGGGAGTGTGTTCACATGACAGCTGCCTGTGTAATGGCACAGTAACTCAGTAATACAGAATGGCTCATTTTTGGCTGCCTGGATTTGCCAGCCTATCCTGTCAGTCAATGCCCAAGTCTATACCTGCAGGTGAGACGGATTAGTAAATTGAGAAAATCCCCTTCAGGCTTAGTTACCTCTTTACACTCAACATATTTGATGGCGCAGTGCACAATGGAGGGCATAGACACACACAATCCGGGCAATGGCAATGGCAATCACAATTTCTCCTCAACAATCATTCTTCATACCCTCACTCTACTTTGATGTCAAGGCACAACCACTTATAGGCCCCAACCAAGCCACCTGGCCTTTGGCCGAGAGGTCAAATGTATATGTAGACATACAGTACATGTATGTATGTATGTATGTTCTCCTGGGGATCTGAGGCCTGTGTGGCTGCACAATTTGTCAGCTTGAAATTCCAGTCTCGGTTATGAGAGAATCAATGATCAATTGAGCAATCGTCTCGTCAATGTACATTTTCAGTCCTTGTTACAGGTGAGGAATCAGGCCGAGTGGTCCAGGAAACCATTTTCTTATTATTTCAATCTTATCTTTAATTTCATCTAATCCCTATCACCATGTGCTATTTAAAAGTCAATACTATTCTTACAAGGTATTATTAGTTTTATAAAAGTTGTAGGTTCTTTAAGAAACCCCCCAGAGAGGTGTCTGTTTGTCTCTCCCAAAGATAACTCAAGAGTACAATTTAACAGTTTGTGGAAGAAGTGATGAGCAGTAATATGAACATTTTGAGTGCTATTGGAGGGGCACGTCAGGGCTGCGGGAGTAACAATGTGCGTCCTTCAACACTGGGGAGGCATTTTAGTCATGATGCCCGCATCACAAACCCCCCTTCTGTGAGTCTGACAGGAGAGATTGATGGCATCTTTTTACCCTCAAAGAAAGTCACTGAAGGCGGTGTTGATTGGCAGAAGGATTCTATTTTCCAGGGCTGTTGTTTTTCTACAGGTCAACAGTAAGAAGAGGCTTGGAATAGAAAAACAGAGTCAATACTTAATCCACCTTGATCTGTGTACTCTAAACTATTGTAAGCGTTTGTAAATGTGCATACATTTCACAGGAAAAGCACAAAGGGGTCAAGAAACGTCACATGTCAGTTTCCAATACCATTACCTTGGGGTCTGTATTAATATATATATATATATATAATAATTAAAAAATAAATAGTGCCAAATGTCAACTCTGTGTTCTTTTATTAATGAAACCAAACTCTCATTAACTGTTGTTTATCTAATTATGCGGCACATTTAAGTTTCAGTCTCTCTTCCGATGCCTTCAGTTTCCCGACGGGCGGGGCTCCGCTCCCGACACAAACACGCTCACGTGCGCCCACAGCTAGGGTCAGACACGGTGCGGAGCACAAGAGAGGGGAGAAATATCAAACGTATCAATTATAAATGGAGCTAAGTCATCAAAATAAATCTGAAACTCAGCCTAAACTGTCACCTTTCCCGCCCCCAGGAAAATCCACCCAATCAGGACACAATTACCCCACTAATTCACCCGGCATTTGTCACTAGGACTGTCTATCAAAAACAGTGATGCACTCGCTTACATTCTGTAAATTCCAAGCTAACAGCGGTAGAAGCACTGTTCTGCAGTAAAAAACTTTCGAACCATTGGAGTAGTGTGTTGCCACAAAAATGTTTGCCTGTTTTTTGTTTTTTTTGTCATACAAGATATAAAGACGAATGCAATGCTTTGAAAGTTTTTCCTATTGGAGAAAATATTATTCAGATCAAAGGAAATATTCCATAATTGAAATGTTTATTTTGGTTGATAATTCAATGTTAATAGTGTCAAAAATATTTGGATTGCAGTATTGGATTGCAATAAAATAGGTGTTGACTTAAAGTTTATAAGGCCAACTTATATATTCACTCATCTTCAAAGATCCTATTGAATATTTTTAAATGCTTCTTACAGCAAATGTGTGTTTATGCGATTCATAAATCAAAAAGCATGTAATTATTATTATTTAATAAAATTGATTTATTGAAAATTGACTAATAAAATTGTCTTATTGCACTTATATTACAAAATTTCAGGTTGTTCATCATGTTTTTTGCAAAAGATAGTTGATTAAATATGAACATTTTTACCCAACAGTTATTTTATAAGGGAACAAAAAAAAAAGCAGGTAGCGTAACACTGTGACAGTGATTAGCACCATCATCTCACATTCACCCGGCATTTGTCACTAGGACTGTCTATCAAAAACAGTGATGCACTCGCTTACATTCTGTAAATTCCAAGCTAACAGCGGTAGAAGCACTGTTCTGCAGTAAAAAACTTTCGAACCATTGGAGTAGTGTGTTGCCACAAAAATGTTTGCCTGTTTTTTGTTTTTTTTGTCATACAAGATATAAAGACGAATGCAATGCTTTGAAAGTTTTTCCTATTGGAGAAAATATTATTCAGATCAAAGGAAATATTCCATAATTGAAATGTTTATTTTGGTTGATAATTCAATGTTAATAGTGTCAAAAATATTTGGATTGCAGTATTGGATTGCAATAAAATAGGTGTTGACTTAAAGTTTATAAGGCCAACTTATATATTCACTCATCTTCAAAGAGCCTATTGAATATTTTTAAATGCTTCTTACAGCAAATATGTGTTTATGCGATTCATAAATCAAAAAGCATGTCATTATTATTATTTTTTTTTTATTCGCTTGAAAGCCCTAATAAAATTGTCTTATTGCACTTATATTTCAAAATTTCAGGTTGTTCATCATGTTTTTTGCAAAAGATAGTTGATTAAATATGAACATTTTTACCCAAAAGTTATTTTATAAAGGAACAAAAAAAAAAGGGGCAGCAGGTAGCGTAACATCTTTCTTCCGAAGATGAAAAGACAACCTTGAAATTGCCCATAGGTGTGAATTTGAGTGTGGGGTATTGTCTGTCCACCGGTATTAACCCTGTGATGGACGATTGACCTGTATCATTGTGCTTCCTGCCAATTGTGTGCTTAGTCAAATAACGCCATGATGCTTAAAGAGAATTGTATGACAGGAAAATGAATGATAAATGCATAGGTTCATTTTTTTTTTTTTTTTATTGTGGTTTATATTACGCAACGGCTGGCTTTCAATCTCAGAGAAGCAAGTTAGGTGGAGATGTTGAAGAGAAATCAACAGATGTATACGTAGGCAGAATAAGTGTAAACTACATTCATATTCTATTTATCTGTGTATGTATATACTGTATGTATGTATGTATCTATCCAATCATCCATCCATCCATCCATCTATATATCAAATATCCAATAAAATACACCGCACATACATCAGTGGAACTTGTGTGGAGAATGTGTGACAACAGGAAATGACAGATAAAGCCTGGATGAAACATTGCGTCATTTGTCAAAGTCTGATACCGTCCTTGTCAGAGAAGGGTATTTGCTGCTGGGCATCACTTAAGCATCAAAATATATCACACTTTGATTTCTTTGGTAGCCTTTCTAAAACCCCCAGCTGTTCATTTTAAAACTGTTTGGATGAAGGCTGTGTGAATTAAACGGTTTTCTTAAATGTTTCGGTACTTGTGCATCACATTGAGGCGCCAAAGTGCTAATTTGTGAGACACTGGCAGTGTGCCCTCATGGAGCCCAGTTGAACTGAAGCGTCTCGAGAGGGAGTCTGGATCCACAGCCAACTCCCATCAGATTTGCCCCCACCTTGAAAGCACAGCTGGTGCCAGAGAAGATAATGGCTATGAGCTTTGGTTGTTAGCGGAGACCTCTACGGATGTGTGAAGCTCATAGATCCTACAGCTGATGAGCACATGGGTGTCAGGAGGAGGCAGTTCACTGGGATTTATATGCCAGCTGCCTGGCAGATGAGGACTAGCTGAGACTGCATGAGGACGACAGTGTTGCTTTAGTTGTCGCAGCTGTTGGTTCTCACTGGTGAAGATGTGAATCACATGTCTTTCTACCTGGCCGGACAGGGCTGTCGTAAACAAAGAGGTTCACCTACAAGGCCACATACTCATGCACGCCTGTTCTTGTGAACTTCTCCCTTATTCATGACTAAAGTATATTGCATTTCAATACAGCATTTGGCTAGTGACATTCACGTTTCGATTTTTTTGTTGTGTTTGAAATGATTTCATCTTAGTGAGTGTAAACTGATTATCCATCAAAATCTAGTATACATTTTCTATTACACTGGTTCGTTTATTTTCTGTTTGACTTCTACAGCTTTGACGTCTAACAAAAACATTTTTGCATTTTATTTGGTCAAACATGATGGATTTTCTTCTTTGTCTAGACATAGTCATTTACTCTTTGATAAACAAAGGACCAAAAAGAAGAAGCCTGGCTTTTCTCTCAAGTATTTTTTTATAACAAGGCTTAAAAAAAGATTGCATTTGCAAGAGAAATATTGGCTTGTTAAGACTGATTCTCATATGTAATATGAAGCAATTTGCATACTTGACAAAAGCTGAGATCTTTTAGAAAATTGTTGCCAACTTCCAACATCCTGTGGAGGCAAAACAACATTAATTTAGCAGTCATTTAGTTGCGTTTATGGCCACCTGACAAATGTGAATCCATTTACCTGTGTTTGGCTCTCCAACAAGACCATCAAGTTTCATTAGCTACTAAATCCTATATTTACCAGCTCGTCACACTGGAGAGGCAGAGTATATTTGTTTTTGATACCTCTTTTACTGAAAACAGCTGCCGGCTGGGCCAGACTGATAAAAGAGAGGAAAATAAAAAGTAAACTTACATGCCAGAAAACCAAATCAATCTGCAAAGAGACTACGCACATACATTATTTATAAATATAATCTATATATAATCTCTGTAGACTTAAGAATAAGGTTCTCACCAAGATAATATCCCATAATGTAGTTTAAACTTGTTGTAATGTCATAAATAGTACTTTGAACAATTAATTACATGTTTTATATATATATATATATGTATATATATCATATTATTATTGCTTTTAAAATGTTAATGAGCATTTTTGTCAATCAAGCTTTTATTTTTTTTCCACAACTAACCAAAAAAATTGTAGCCCCTGTTCAGCCCCATAGGAAGTCTAAACTCGTCTAAAAATCCTAAATCTGAGAATTTCACCAGATTAAACTGCGACACTGAACTTAAGAAAAAGAAGAAAAAAAAAAAACGTTGGGTGTTCTCACAAGGAGAATGCTGCTTATTAAGTGACGAACAACCACAGGGCACAGTGACTGCCAAAGAATTTCCTTGGAGAAAATGAGGCTTTCTCTAACTGCGCATGTTGCTCGAATGCAAGCCAGTAATTACTACACAGAGGAGAGGTGTGAACCACATTCACATCGCTGGCCTGCAGTGTTCTCAGCTATCGCAGTAATTGAGATGCTGCATAAGTTAAAAGATGGTCAGGGGAGGGAATTCCAAATTCGGCGACTGCCGTAGTTGTAGCTGAAGACAAAGGCACTTGATTCAAGTCTCAAATGGCGACAAGCTTTTCTTTCTTTTTTTCCTGAGACCTAAAACAACTTACTTTTAGATGAGTTACAAGTCTTCTTCTGTGGTCCATTTCACCATTGTCTGACTGCCTCTGTGCACAAAGCAAACTCTTTTTTTCTCTCTCTCTTTGATTGACTATCTTTCTCTCTCCCTCTCCATTCTTTCCTGTCCTGTCCAGTACGTACTGGATAAATGAAAGCCCATCAAGTAGATATCAAGATAAACATTAAAGTAGTCTAAGGTTGACAAGAAAATAAGAGTCATCCATCAAAGGCCCTGGCCACTTACACGACGTGTCAGAGGAACCCTTGGGTTCTCGACACACTGCCCAGCCTGATTTAATTCAGGACACTCAACCGGATCCCCACATCAGACAGCTGGACAACAACCTTCAAGATAGAGAAAAAAGTATTCAATATGTTTCTTTTTGATCAGACATTTGATCAGTCTAGGGTCCAGCAGAAGCACACACGTTACTCTATTTTATAGAGATTTTAGATACAAATTCTTCATATCTGCCCTCTGGACCATCTTTCTTGTTCTCCTTTGCCACTGATTCTGATGTCAGATTTTGTCTTTTTTTCCCCCACTTTTCAGCCTAATGCTTTGCTGGTCAATAAATACTTTCCCCCCCCCCCCCCATTCCTTTATCAAAGATAAGGCAATGTTTATGCAGTTTTGTCCTTCTTTATAATGGACACCATGGTTCTGATAAATGCCACATCACCGTGTCCACCACTTAATCTCACTTTTTGCCTGGTTGTAAATCATTCTTTGTCGTACGTAAAACTACCCAGCATCTATGCAGAACTGGACATGAAAAGACAGCAACACAATATTCCACAAATTCAAGGGCAACGACAAAAATCAATTAGGAAGGTAATCAGTCGTAACAGAACTTTCGGCTACCTGTGAATTTGCTGTGATGCGAGGGGGTCATTAAACAGGGAGGTGACTTTGCCCAAGCATTGCAAAGTGACATTTATGTCTTATTTCGCAAAAAGTCAATACCTCATTATGAGGCTCCATTGTGGACAAGATCAGCAGCTGGTTTCAGTGAGTGGATATGATCCCCATTTCTGATCCCCCCCGAAGTGTCTGAAGGAGAGGTGTCGCAGGTCATTCACCCTATCTGCTTCTGTAATACTGCACAATCAGCTCCGCTCACAGTCAGCCACATCTACCTAATAACACTGTACAATAAAAACAACCAAGTGCAATATTAGGAGAAGAAGAAGAAGCTTTTATGGGTCAAATCTCTGCATTTGACCCATCTGTGGCCCATGCAAGGCCACAGAGGAATGGGCAGCTGAAAAGCACCCGGGGGGGCAGAGGTAGAGTCTTTGGAGTAAGTGGGCAGTTTCATTCACTTTTTCCAGCAGAGTCTCTCTCGAGTAGGACTCGAACCTGCGACCTTCTGGTTTGATGCATGCCTCCTCCGCCACTAGTCCACCTCTCCCCCTTCTTAGTATATCAACAAACATTTCAATGCACATACTGTACATTTAATTTCAATTGCGTATCATGTATATCAGTGTGTGGGAATAAAGGATTATCTTATCTTATGAAATTATATGTTAGATAGAGCAGGTACAGCGCAACAAAGAGGCTTCTGTATTCTGGTTGAACAAAAACCCTGATCGACAAAATTAGTGTGGCATAACTCCAACTAACAATGCCATTTGTTAGGATTTCTCAATTTTTCCTCTGGTTCCTTGAGGGAGGATGGTGGAGAAGAATTACAAAGCGAAGCTTGGTCTCATTTAAAGTTGATTTATTTTAAGGAGGGCGCTACTCTCATATCATAAACCCCAGAACAGGGTGGTCTGTAACATAACTTTTCGTACACGCACACACATAACACAGTCTATGGGTATCACAGTATGAGGAACAGATGTTTTTAAGTGGATGTAAAGAAGCTATGTGTTGTAACCAAAACTTGACTCCCTGCCCCGGGGAGATAACGAACCATCGGGTGCCTGAGATCACAGGATGTAAATGCAAGTGCAAAAACGATATATCAGAAAGGTTAAAATATACTCAAATAAAACACAATATATACTCATAAGATATAACTTGGATGAGAATTAGGTACATTTTTTCACCAACTCCATGCCACAGATTTGCAGTCAAGCCACTGCATCTGCGAGCACCTTTTCATTTTCTTGACTTTGAGAATCCTGGAATTGCTGCTCATTCCACCAACTCTGGATCCCAGCATTGATATGTGGGAAGTCTTTCTTTCTTCAAAAATCAAGACCATCATACAGTTATTGCAGGAGAGAACTCTTGATGGACGGAGCCACTGTTCCGTGATCAGATCTACAGGCTTTAGCCTATTAGTGTACCTAAACCATTGCTGTGGTGTGTGTGTGTGGGCATGTTTGTCATGCTGGACCTGCTCGGCGAGGTAAAAACATTGGTTCCCTCGTTCAGCCCTCTCGCTGAGAAAGTGTCAAAACTCCTGAAGGGTCAGCATCACACTACCACCGTGTGCTGGATTCCGTTCCCCCCATCTTACTCCAACCATATTTCACACCTTTGGGCCCGCAGATAAATGCTTAACGGGTTTAGGGAACATTTCCCATGTGAACACTCAAATGCAACAAGGATTACCCTGGATAATTTCCGATTTCACAAGCCCTTCCCTTTGTAGTCGAGGCATTTTCAGTCAAAAACAATTAGCTTCCTAGAGAAATGGTAGGTGATCGTCCAAACGTTTAATTGCAACTCATCCCATTGTTGTAGACTTTACCGAAAAATAGGGTAAGGGAAAAGGGTGCAACAAGACTTTAGTTTACAAAGTAGCGTAAACAGTCAGACAATGGATGTCCATATTAGATGGAATGGCTCATCGACTCAACAGTTTTTTTGGACAGAGCGAAATGACCAACCCTAGAACAATGATGCAATTGGAAATGATACCAAAGCAGCTTTCAGCATTAACTTAACGAATTACTGATGATTAACTGAATCAATTTCACACAAGATCTAATTTTGAATTTCACTTAGTATATTTCAACCAACAGTCCATGTTCTCATGTACCTCCACTCTCATTGCCAAGGGGATGTGACGTATTTGTCTCATTCACGCACTTTATCGTTGAAAAAGATTTACAGTTATATGCAAAGGTATTTCTTACTTTATGTATGCTTCGAGGTAGCATAATGGCCTGAGGTCCAAGGTGTGCATGCATATTTAGGTCATGGAAGTGATTAAGCAGAGACGTAGCTATGCAGAGACTGCAGGTCAGTAGATAAGGGCAGATGGAAGCTGAGATGCAATGAATCCTTTACTAGGGTAAAGGAGTTGGGATACAACAGTGAGTGAACACTCCATCACAATTAAAAAATAGAGGTGATATCATTTATATTATTGGATTAATATCTAAGCAGTATTTATATCTTGTAGCAGTTTAAGTTTAAGTTATTTTTAATTATTCTATGTATTTTTGATATACAGTTAGGTTGCATATTGAAAATGTATAAATAATACTTGATTAGTTATCATTCCACTATTTTGTTTGTAAAGTCTGTATCAGCAAAGTAACTAGTGAATAACAGATACATGTATTGAAGTAGAAAAAATATATATATAAAAAATTCCACTGAAATGAAGCAGAGAAAGTAAACTTGGTTAAATCCCGTCGGTGACTATGATAATGATGATTAAATACATAAAATAACTGTGAGGCCTTGCCCCCTATGATTTATAATGAAGGAACCTTTATTCCAACTATGATCAGATACATGTGCCTGGCTGGTTTTATGATGATGTAAATGCCCCAAAACAACCAATGATAAATCATTTGCCGCTGCAAAGATTATTAAGTATATACTGCATCAAAACTGCATAGACTAAATAGAGTCCCTTCAGGATCTCGGGGAAGTTCACAGTGTTCCCAGGAGGGAGGTGCTGGCTGCAGCATGTCAATAACAACTAATTCAAATTGCAGCTCACTTCTAATATTGTAACATGTAGTTTTCATGATAAGTTTAGACTTGTTTGGGCTGCAGCTACAGCCCAGGAAAATGATATATGGGTTTAAAATGCAGGACTTGATCGTGGTTCCTGGGATGAGTTCCTCGGGTTCAAATGGCTCATTAAATTTAAGCATTGAATAACTGCATGTCAGCATTTAAGCGTATACAGAAGCTCTAAGGATTGCCTGTGTATGACATAGTTTTCCGTGGTATCCATGATATCCATTCTGTTCCTCTGTGGGGGCAAACAGCAAGGAAAAGTGGAGAACAAAAGTTGATGAGAAACGGAATCAAAGCCTGTTCTCTAATTGGACTGCTGGAGGTTACAAATCTTGTGACAGACAGGTAAGGATAATGAGCCCGAAGAGTAGACGGGGCATCATAATCCACATCGTGACTCTTTGGCACCGGACAAAAGGCTTTTTTGAAAAAAAAAAAAAGGATCTTGGCAGAGATGAACACTCGCCTCCTGACCTCGAGTCTGTTCCACTCTCTACTGCGAAGCACTCTCCTCTTCCTACCAATTTTACGAACACTTAAAGCTGTGTCCTAACGCCCAGATCAGTCACATCTGCCGTCAAAACACACCCTGAGCCCTGATGACAATGAAATCACCTTCAGGGGATGTGACGCAGCGACCCCGCGCCGACGACACTCATGTGAAGATTAACCTGGCTTGATGCCATGTACGCGCAGACCGTCACGTACGGCTGAGGAAAAAAAAAAATGTGAAGGACTAAATAGGGGTCGTGGGCCGAGAATACGCACAAGCACAGCTCAGCTCAGCTCACTTCAGCCCCTCCTCTCCTCTAGCAACAACCATGGTAACCCCAAAACCACAGCGAGGAGATACTGCACCATTCATCACTGACAGGTTGTTGGCCACCACCTATTAGTCAGGAATTGTGCGTCCATCCACACTAATACTCACCACTGAAAGCCGCGCAAGCACCATACTATAGCAGTCAAAACGCTGCAGTAGAGGGTAGGTGACCAGTAAACAATGCTATTAAAGGGCAGGAGGACTTGTATTCTGGTCAAAAATGGGTATTTCAACAGTACTCCTCACCACAAGAAACTACAGCACTCCTCAGATATTGTTGCCACATCAGCATCCAAATCACATGACCCATAGAAACAATTGATTATTGAGCAAGACAGGCATTCATGCGCCACAGAATATCGAACGCAGGGAGTTAAGAGGCCGGTTCGAATTAATCAGGCCTGATTAATTAACGTTACCCTTATTTGTCTGCGTGTTACAAAAGAGTGTACGCTTATCCAGGCAGCTAAGAAAATTCACTCCTGCTTCCAGTGAGCTGCTTTCGACAAAGAAAAAAAGCAGGCGTTGACAGAACGAAGATGTATGGCTTTTGTTACTCGTTGTGATTGGACAAAACGCATCAAAAAACAAAGAGGGGTCAAAGGTGGCACTGTGTAAAAACGGATCATTAAATGAGGTTGAAACTGCACTTTTTTTTTTTTTTCCCTCTTTCTCACGTGTGAACCGAGTGCAAGGAACAATAAAACTGCAGCAGAGCTTTTTCACATCCATTTGAGTTCTGCTCTTTTTTCCATAATTAATTGTCCAAATCAAATTGGTTGGAAAATGGTTTGCGACAGTGCATTGGGATCCCCCCGTCTCTCTGCAGGAGGAAACTTGAGGTCTGTCAACTGCAACTCCGCTGATTGAAGCAAACCCAACCAATTATGGAGAGAAAAACTGATTTGCTGCCATTATCTCATGCAGTCTAGTCAACTTTTTATACAAAAGGAGGTGGGATGAAGCGCACTTACAGGCTTCCATTTGTCCACAGCAATTACATAGTGTGAGTGATTACCCAGGATGCAATACTTAACAACTAATACACATTCAAATTCAATTGTCACTAGGAAAAAGAACAGCTGATATTAAAACTTGTTGGTATGAAGCTGAGTTTGTGCACTTGCAATTAAGTGTGTGGTCTGCATGTGCAGTGCACGTGTATCTATGCATTCATGGCCAGGGACCAGAAGGCACGTGTGTTGTGAAACGTGGTTATAAGTCCCACTGAGTGTGTTGACTCAGCATTTACATATAAATGAACAAATCAACACATTTACTGGCAACAATTAAGAAACAGTTTCAAATAGAAAGTAACATTTTAAAAATTGGTTGCTAATTTGCATATTTGGAAAGATACACATTTCTTGATACTGAATGTATCAGTAAGAGTTTATAGACATTTTTGTCCTTCTAAATCATAAGCAGAAAAATATCCATTTATACGCGCCACAGCATCATTACATTTTATGGTTATGTTTATGCAGTACATCGTTTATGGTCAAGATCTGGTTTATAACAGAAGAAGTGACTTGGGAAAAAAACATGTATATATAATATTTAATCTTTCCCTTACCAAAAAGCTTTTGTTCCAACTCCTTTCTACTCCACAGCCCGCACCTAGGTTTGTTCTCGCATTTTTCTGTTTTGCAAATATTTTTTTGGTTTTGCGGTCATTCATAGGAGACTGTGTTGGAATCGTGGCACACTAGGGTTACATTACATCTTAAAGGAGCTCTAAAGATACAGGGATGATGATTGCTCATTGGCCTTATTTGGCTTGTGTTCACAGTCTATAAAGGCAGTTTTCTCTGATAATCCTCTATATCAGGGCTGTCAAACATGTGGCCCACAGGTTGACAAGTGTCAAAATTATTTGTTGTAATAATTTTTCTTCAGAACTTTCAGATTGTTCTTAATGTTTTGTAAAGAGATAGTTCATCAAATGTGAACTTTTTCAGAATGTGCTTTTACTTTTGTTTACCTAAACTAAAGGGACAGTTATTTATAGGTTATTATGCTCTGAGTTTACTGGTTCGGCCCACTAGAGATCAAACTGGGCTGTATGTGTCCCCTGAACTAATATGAGTTTGACACCCCTGCACTAGACCGTTATAATCTCCGTCCCCAACCTAGGATAATGCAATTAAAAAACAAGCACGGGTTTTGCATAATTTCAAAATCCTTTCAGGTATTGGGCGGCCATGTGGGCCCGTGAAAAGAGTGCGGAGTGTTTTTTAGTTATGCAACAGTGCTTTAAGCTTACGGTAATTCGAAAGCTGCAGCCGAGCCAACTGCTTGGGTGGCATTCTTCTGTGAACCTTCTCTGACATTTAAAACCTCCGTTTACACCACGGGGCATTATGTTTAACACATGCTGGACAACTATCACATACTACTGCAGGTTGTGGTAAATGTATAACCAGCAGAGTGGTCACAACGGGGCAGGCAAACTAGGCAATTGCCTAGGGCCCCCGAACTCGAAGGGGGCCCCAAAACATGGCTGTTTACATTGGTCCACAGCAAGGACAACCTGAAAGCCCCTTAAATTACTTGCCATGAGGTGGCACTGCAATGACACACTCAGGAACCCCCTTGACTCTTGAAACATCCCTGATAACCAGATAACCAATATAATTAGAGAACCTAATAATTGTGGAGTTTTAAACCTATGATTCGTAGTTTTAATTATCTTTTTTCTCTATAGACCATGACTATCTTACACATGTACTATACTACGACAATGATCATGCTGCACCTAAATTAAACTCAAGTATTACCCTGCGGTCCAAGCAATATATGCATTTAAATACTTTTAGTCGCATCTCAGCTGAGAGTTGTTTAAGACTAATGGACTTCCATGAGCGAGTGTGCACGTATTTGTGAGTATTGATGATTATTAATGTAAAAACAGTAACGTCAGTGTCTACCACGACCAGGACTGTCTTAGGACTCTTTATAATGAGGACCGGTAGGGATAAGCGGACAGGTTAATTCATTCCTCACGGTGATGCCTTTTTTTTTTTTTTTTCAGCACTACAGTGGTGAGGCTGTGACGATGAGCTGAATTTCTCCTGAGGTCTCCCAGTAAAGGACTGTGTCCAAGTGTCTTGGGGAAGGGCCGTATGAAGATGCGGTTTCATCACAGCTATCGTACCACTGTTGTACCAGTTCAGGGATTTATCCATTAATTTTCCATGGTTGTTTTCAATTCTTGGTCAGTGTGGCTGTGAATATAATACCACATTGCCAGGCAGGATTGAAATCAAATTCTGCTTTTTTTTTCCCCCCCCACATATGCTGCTGTCCATATATTGAATGCTTATATTTTAGTCATTCATTCCTATATGCAGTTACTGATGAATGCACAACACTGAAGGACTTCACATCTGCAGGCAGCTGATGATAGAATCTTGAGTATGTGCTCCAACTTAGCAATCAGAACATTTTTGTCTTGTGTCGCGTGCACACTCGAAGCCGTAAGGTAGATTAAGATAGGCATCAATTCTGGGTTTACCTCGAGCCCTAGGTTAATTTTTTTGTGGGTTTGTTATGTAAGGTGAATACAGAAATAAAACATGCTGTCATTGGTTGCTTGGGGTCCGCTTTACAGTGGTATCTTCGCTCAGTGGCTTGTCAAGAGGCAGGGACAGTGCTGATTCGTTCACCTCCCCAAAACGGATTAGAGGGGGACATTACACAAAAAAGTAAATTCCTATTAAGCTGGCCGCCGCATCCCGGCCGAGTTGGCGTCAGGGTAGTGATGTAGGGGACAGCACAGAGGGATATGCTGAACAAGGAAATAACGCAAAGGACAGCAACCCCCTTTTTCATTTCATTCCGTCCTCACACGTGCACATTTGTTTTGCCGGGCTCCAAGCTGAGGGCGGATCGATAGTTAATTTAGTCGAGCCATCTTACTTATAACAAACGTCATCGGACAATCAGTGTATTCTTACAACAATGTCACTATCCTTAATGACTCTTTAAAATATTGTTTTACTCAAGTGTTGTTGTTTGTCCTATATATATATATACACACATTATATATTGTTTTGCTTGCGGGACAGATAACATTTTGAATGACATTTCACATGTACTGTATACGTCACTGCGATCAGATACCTTAGCCAGAAAGGAATTGATGCAATGTGTCAGCAACCAGGATCAGCAAAACAGAAAACATCAATCCCGGCCAAGAATAGTGCGAACAATAGTGAGACTACAGCAACACTGCAACTGAATTATGTGCAGTGCACGAGCAAGTCAGATCTTCACTTCACTTTCACTTAACAGAGTAAGACAGCATTTAAATAACCCGAAAACTCACAGTTTATTGTTGCAGTGTCTACCCGGTGTTATCAGTCACAGAGACAAACGATACACCCTGTGAGTAGTCTTAAAAAAAAAAAAAAAAGAACACTGTTTTAAGGTTTCCCTGCCATTTACGGTGCTTCATTTTGTCCAGTCATGCTGATGTCGCTGGGTCAAAGGCGAGGAACTGCCCCAGATGACACGCCATGCTGTGATGAGTGTGTTGTTGTTGTTCCAATCAAGTGTTCCAATCAAAAATTATTTATCAGGCTATTGTTGTGCAAGGACGCAATTTGGCATCAGGACCACATGCTAATCCATTGCACTCTCAATGAGACTGCTGGTGTGGCAGCATCACAGACACAACACAATCAATCAGCATTTAACTATATTTTTAAACTCTTTCAGAAAACACACACACGCACACATGCACACACGCACACACGCACACACGCATCATCAATACACCACAGTCTCCTGGCTCTGACCCACACATGCAGCCAAAACGTTACATACGTATACAGCCTCCTCTCACAAATGTTGGTTTTCTACAATAAATAAATAAATTATAATAAAAAACATATATACAGTATATATACTGTATATATAATCTTGATTGTAATGACAATCATTTTAAATTCTAAAATTGTAATCATATATCATATTGAGCTGCACTGAATGCTGCATTGACCACAGTACTTCAATCATCGCATGCTGGCAATCAAGTCGGAGGATTTCTGCGGATTGGACTGCAGTTGATTTATGATTGATTCATTTGTGATGACATACCATCACAACTTCATTCTTCTGCCATATCACCATATTTCCTTCCCATGCCAAATTATCCTTTGTATTGCTTTATAAAACGTGTATTGTTATTTGATATTTAATGTGGCCTGGTGCAACAGACTTATTGCAGTTATAAGCATTAAATCTATGCTTTCAACAAAGTAAAATCTCCCACATTAGCAGTGAGCAACTCAGAGCCCCATGAGCTGAACAAAAATTCAGTAGCTATTTAAATCAATAACACTTCTGCAATGCAATTACGCTCCAGCTGATTGGCCATTGTTCTCAGAGCGATGAATTTGTCTGGCCTAATGGTGGGGTAAGCTATTGAGTGTTAACAAAGTAAAGTATTAACATTTAAAGTTCAGCTACGAGGTACGACGCCATGTCATTTTCTGTTCCACTAACGCACCTCTGCTGAATTCTGTCAGCTCGGGGCTCTTTAAAATGACTTAAATTCCCCTGGTCTGGAGTGTAATGACTTTATTGGATCTTCAATGGGTAATAAATGACTCAGTTGCTATTGAAAACGGGGTTTACAGTATCTAATATTTTAATCCCTGTTCTAGTTGAACAAGAATAGCCGTTACGGTAACACTACAGTACAGGGAATAGAGTGATGGGCAGTTCCTATAAGAACGTACAAGCTAAACCAAACCTAAAGAAGCCAGTCCACGAGGAACCAAAGAAAGAGCTATGTTGGACAATTATTGGAAAAATAATACACATGACCTTCTCATATGGCTCCCTTGAAAGGTTCCGAAAATGCCTCACATCTCGCCTACAATTAATCACAACTACTGTGTTTCACTGAACCCTCCCTTCATCTGAATATACACAGCAGCTGGCCCCAAACTTGAAGTGACAACCCGACAGCGGATATACATGAAATACAGTATTTATATATACTGTATATGTATGCGCATATCTGTTGACATACACACATACGATCAATCAAGGAACAGCTCTCTTAAAGAACACTGGAATCTGTTTTACCCCTCAGGAAAGCAGGGAAGACTAAGACCCTGTACGGGAAGAAACCTTGGTTATGGTTTGATCCAGCCACCCTTTCTCTTAAGGCACTTTATGTTTTGAACTCCAACTGTCTCAGAGTTTCCTATTTCTGGGAATCTTGCCTCAAAAGCCTCCTGGGTTGCCACATTTTGGTGGAGAACGTGGGCGCCTTCTTCCAGCAACATAGACTCACAGTAAATAGGTACTTGAGACAGCAAACATGCAGTACTATGGAGGATGCACTAGCCCAGCTCATCCAAACCCAAACCCAGCAGGCCCAAAGCATTAGAGCCTTACAAGCTGCGATGACAACTTTGGGCCAGCATTTAATCAGGCTAGATAAGCCTAAAGAAACATGTAAAGTCCTAGCTAAACAGAACGGTGAAGATGACATTGAGGCTTACCTCGAAGTATTTGAAAGAACTGCAGAGAGAGTGTGGTGGCCTAAAGAAGAGTGGCCGGGAATACTTGCCCCTTTTATAACCGGGGAAGCCCAAAAAGCCTGTTGGGTCCTCTCTACACCAGACGAGAATAACTAATTCCTTAAAGGCTACCATTCTAGCCCATTATGGTCACAACCTCCAGACAAGGGCCCAACGGTTCCACGTCTGGACCTATGACTCCACCGCCCCAGTCCGACCCCAGGCTGTGTCGTTACTACGCCGGACCCGTGACTAGCTAACGACTGGTGATGGACCCCCAACTCTTGAAAGAATCATGGTAGACTGGTGCATAAGAGCTCTACCTGTGGACGACAAACAACATGCATCCCAGAGCAGCCCAGCAACAGTAGCAACCTGGTAGCACTGTTGGAAAACCACCAGGTCACAGTGGAGTTGATACGTACCAGTCAGGCGGAGGAACAAGACCTGGCCAGGGGAGACAAGCCGAGGCTGAGGAATTGTGAGGCGGGGGCACCCACTCAACTTCCCACTCAACTTCAGACGACACAGGTTGGACTCTGCTGTGTGGCCAAGTTGGACTGTTTGCTGGGTGAAATGCAGAAGCTAAATGTCCTCATTGTGTGTGTGTGTGTGTGTGTGTGTGTGTGTGTGTGTGTGTGTGTGTGTGTGTGTGTGTGTGTGTGTGTGTGTGTGTGTGTGTGTGTGTGTGTTCCATATTCCAATTCCATATGCATGTTGGGGACAAATAAAAGTGTTCTTTAGCTTAATCACTTCTTAAACTTCAGAAGTAGGTTTTACTACAGAATAACAGCATCCCCCTATGGTGAGTCTGTGCTGATACAGTTTCTGAAATTAATATTCAGACCAACAAGATACAGCATATACTTACCTCTCTGCTTCTAAGCAAATCCGACCTATTATCCTGATATGGTTTTTTTGCATATACATATCTCCTATGTGATTGCTCTACAATGTTACTTGATGTGTTTTTGGATTGGGGTCAAAAAGTCATCAATTCACAAAAATAACAGACTGTTATACATTCTACCGGCACATCAACTACAAGACGAGTGGGGGGGGGGAACAAATTCGAGAAATATACGGGCTGTAAAACATAGATTAGTCTGGGAAATGGACAACAACAATTAAAAGATGCATACAGGAACTTGCAGAAAAGCAATTTCAACAGAGTATGTCATTTTTTTGAAGTGCTTCACTACCATAGAGAGGATGCGCTGTGATTTGAATAGTTTATGAGACAATGTTTTCATTCGGAAATGAAAAGTCCCTGGTACTGCGGTTATCTTTCATAATGATTTTAATGCGAGATATTGTCGGAAACTGTGGGTTCACGTGTCTATGTATATAACATGATCAATATTTGTTTAACTTTGCTTAACGAAATGGTGCTGGTGAAGTTAAAAAAATCTAAAAAAAAGACCATACAAACAAACAAAATGTTTGCTGTATTCACATGTTAATAAACCAAGGGACTGTTTTGAATACTAAAACAGTCTTATATATCACATTTAGTTCTCTAGTCATATTAGTAAGGAGGCCACTGGTCTTTGAAAGGACCTCTAATATTAAATGTAAATATTTATCGCTCATCAACATACAGTATTCACATACCCAAGCCTAGCAAAACATGCCACCCCCAAGCCAACAATGACCAAAATCAAATGTAGAAAGAATAATTAAAGGGCACAGTCTCTCATCACGTATCAATGACAACCTTTAAATGAACCAGCTCTCATTTATCAAAAGTTTTACAAAGTCAACCAGAGCTGACTAACACCCCCCCCCCCATGTTAACCTCAGTTTGAGGGGAGATCTGTCACTTTAATGTATCCCTTCTGAGTGCGATGATGGGAGAAGAGTAGTGGGGAGTCCACGATGGGGGTGTGAATGGTCAGCAGAAGGGTGAGGGAGATGACAAGGACAGCGATAGAAGAGTGGGCACTGGTTTAAAAAAAAAAAAAGGTGGGGTGTGAAAGGCGGGGTGGAGAGGGAGCAGGGCTAATTGAAGAGCAGAGGAGTAGTGTTGAATAGGAAAACCGGCTAATGGCAGCTGGTTCAGTTGAATCGGGGATACATAAATAAATGTGTGACAGCAATAAATATAGTATGACAGGTAATCAGCACAGTTACGAATGTCCCCCAAGGACACACACACACCTGACTGATGAGCAGCTGATCGAAGTCCGACTGCACATTTCATATTTCCACCCCACTGTTTACATTCTCTGACACTATTACAGCCAGTAGCCATCAGGCTACATAACAATAACTTGCACGCCCCCACATGAACACTTATGATGACAATATGGACCTGCACTACCTCACTTTGGATGCTTTTTGCCTTTTACTCTCAATTGGACATATATTTATTCATTTTCATATTTTAAGCATTGTAATTATTCATTCGTGGCTATTTATAATTATGTTGATTATTGACAGCTGCAAATAATGTCACTCACATCATTCCAAACATCCAGTGCTGCTGTGTTTGTGTCTTTGCTCCTGTTGTTTGTTTTTATTAATTATATTCAATTTTGTGCTCTAAGATCCTTGCGTTACCATATTTCCCTCTTTGTTTGGTTGCTGCTAAAGACACCTGAATTTCCCTACGGGGTTCAAAAGTTGTTTTTTATCTATTTTATATATCTTCTAATTTAGATTATTTCATCACATAATCAGTTTGCTTAGTGAAGATAAAGATAATTAAATTACATCGATATTCTTACCTCAGGCAGATCAATCTTTCAAACGATGTGTCTGTCTGAGTCATAGTAAAATGTAGGGGAATATTTAATTGTAGTTATTACTTTGCTACAGTTGCAGCAGTAATAGAAAGATGAGAATGTTGCATTTTGGTTTGTCATGAGAGTAGTACACTGTAAGCCCCATGTCCCCATGACCTCTGACAATACAGTACAGTGCGAGAGGAGAA
Source organism: Colistium nudipinnis (assembly GCA_016785305.1). NCBI lineage: Eukaryota > Metazoa > Chordata > Actinopteri > Pleuronectiformes > Rhombosoleidae > Colistium > Colistium nudipinnis. Next base: position 2,448,832 of record JAFBJU010000528.1, on the reverse strand, counting down.
ATGAATCAGCTCTATCAGACACATTTATTGACCACTTTACAAATAGCTGCATGGTATAATTCAAGGTAAAAAGTTGAATGCGCAATAAGCAGCCCAGGAGTAATAATAATAATAATAATAATAATAATAATAATAATAATAATAAAAAAGGAACACCGATTTCCAGTCTCAAAGGGAACATTGCTGACCAGTGCAAAAGTACAGAAAGTTGTTTTCTAGTTGGACAGAGAGCCAAGCACTTTGTAGTGAGATAGACCCATAAAAAAAGACCCACATTTGCTCGTGCTCACCCTTGCAATAAATAAAAATGGAAAAGGTCAAACCTGTCTCCAAAAAGTGCAGCATTTAATTTGCTTGTTATGTAAATGAATTAAGATTGTTCCTAATCTTTTGAAAATACATTTTATTAAAAAGAAAGGGTAGACTCAATTTGCAGAGTAATATCAACGCAATCGGTGTGAATAAGTCATCTAAAAAATAATATTTGATCAGTTTATTCATTCCCATAAAATTATAACTAAACTGACTATTTTTAAACAGTTTCACTTTGGTGGTGTCGAACTATGACCACTGTCTTATATTTTTCTTAGGGATTTCTGTTATTCCTCGAACATCATGTAATATGACGTATGGAACATAAGTGGGAATTTATGTCAGTGAATAACTAAGCAAAAAATCTGGGTCAGCATCGCTTTTCATATTTCTTCATTCATAGCTAGCAACAGAAATCCAAATATTTAAATATAAATATTTAATCCAGAATGACTTGTGAAGCCATGGTGAGATGGTCCACAGAGAGGGGAACTGAACAAAAGGCTCAGAAACTCACTGTGAAGTTGTGTATGGAGGAAAAGGCTGCTGAGGTTTTCTGGTAAAACAATGTTAAATACATATTTCTTCATTCATAGCTAGCAACAGAAATCCAAATATTTAAATATAAATATTTAATCCAGAATGACTTGTGAAGCCATGGTGAGATGGTCCACAGAGAGGGGAACTGAACAAAAGGCTCAGAAACTCACTGTGAAGTTGTGTATGGAAGAAAAGGCTGCTGAGGTTTTCTGGTAAAACAATGTTAAATAAACTCGCCATTTTCCATCATGCATCAGCGCTGCATAATTACCATCAATCATCTGTGTAGCACATAGTACATGCATTGGCTCGGAGTTGACCCGGAATTATAACACAGGTCAACTCGAGTCTAATTGTATCCAGCCCTCTGCCAGTGTCCGGGCTACATTTTACACGCGACATGTGCAGTAATAGCCTTTTAATCGGATAGAAAAATACATAAAACATATACACAGGACCAGATTGAGGGGTAAAATAGCGCACTGTCACCATCTTGTGGACGAGCTGGGCTCCAGGTAATCTGCCGCTAAAGTTCTACGATCGAAAGCATTATTGTGCCACTATGTGTACAGACTTTGGACGCGGCGGCTCCGTCAGTGAATGCGCGCACTGCACACACCACACGCACATACACGGACCCACACCCAAGAACACAATCACGCCTCACACGCAAATGCACATACCAGATAAAACTAAAGAAAAAAATGAAGCCCTTTCGTCCAGGGCGGCGCACTTTCTTTACCTTAGCGGAACACATGTCACTCACCCGCCGTTGCGCCGCATCACGTCGGCGCCACGCCACGTCCATTCAAATGATCCAAGAGGATGTGCTGCGTTTCCTGCATTTAAATAGGAAATTCCCGCGCTCGGCGCTGGTCATGTGGACATCGTCATTTCCGGTTGTGTAAGTCCTTTGGATGTTTTGTTCTGGCTTTAAATGAAATGTTCATTTCATTATCTGTTGTCTTCATTTTACTGGTGTTTATTCAGCGATTCATTATTCTTGGACAAAAATCCGCTCTAAGCCAAATTGGAAAAGTGTGCAATGTAGAAAATAGGGTGCAGAAAAGAAAAGTTGCAAATAGTAATGTAGAATAGGGATACAATAGAATAGTAGTTTAAAATGCAAAATAAGATCACATTGATAATGGAAACACAACAGAATCATAAACAGCAAAGATCTGCCAATGTGCCAAGCACTCCATCACATCCTGGAACTGAAGGTTATGGGTTTTCATATTTTTGATAATTTCTTCACAGTGTGCACGTTAGGAAACCGACAGCCTCCTAAAGCTCACCATGCATTACACCTGTATTTTGTTATTTTTATTTTATTTTATATATTTTTTTAAACTATACTGTTGCACTGCTTATATTTTGTCCAGATCATTTAAGATAATCTACCTCCTCCACATTATAATACATAATGTATACATTGCACGTTATGTTAAATGTTATTTGTCATGCTGTCTGTCATTTTGGTTAATGTTATCTGTCGTGTTACCCTGTGAACCATGAGAAAACGTTTTCTCATCTCTCTATGTATGTATGTATGTCCTACATATGCGGAAAGGACAAATAAAGATGACTTGACTTGATATTAAAAACATAAAAAAAACAAACGCACAACTCATCAGGAAATGTGCCCCTGCTCATCTCCACACTGGTCTTTTTCACCATCAGCAGGGAACTTACAAACAACCTGTGCAATTGGGAGTTGTGTCTGTGAAATAATGATGTAACACATCAATGGGAAAATTAGACAAGTATCGGCAATAGGCCATTGACCATCGTAGCTTTCTAAGATCAGTCTATTGGTCAAAAATCAATACTTGAATAGTAAACAAGAGTGGGTCAGGACATGTGGTATAATATTTTATTCTCATATTTTATGGAATACAAAGCCCCCATCCCTATCCCCAATCCCAGAAAGTGTGCACATCAGATCTGGTGGAAACTATTTTTGGACAAGGAACAGAACAGCCAAGAGACAAAGAAACCTGCTTTACGGGTATAGAAGTGTACAACTGCAGTTTAATGTGATGTTTTCATATAAAAAGTATACCCCCTCGTCATGATTCAACTCTTTAAAAAAGTAGCCTGGCTAGAGTCATCCGATAAAAGGGCTGCAGCCATGCCAGCTGAACAAAAACAAAGGTTTTCTTGTTGAAAAAATAAAACATCTTACCATCGGCCATTTTCTTTGACTACATAACGTAATCAAACATGTGCAACAATAATTTAGCTTTACATCCTGTAAATTCAGTCACTTTTCAATATTGTCTTACACAATCTCTAGCTAAGCTGCCCAAAAGGAATGAAATATTTCCACAGCGGGACTTGGGAGAGGAACAAAATGCTGAAAATGGTACAAAATTAAAATAAGGGATGAAAAAATAATTTACCAGCAGGGCTCAAGACGAACACAACCTCTTAAGTACTAGTAGCCAACCTAGGTCCAATGATGTGGGCTTTTGCGAAATTGCTTTAAAACATCTGGAGTGTGTTTGCCACAACCAGCCATAGCCTCCACTGGAGTGTAGATTTTTTTATCAGCCGGGCCAAAAATACTGAAGCACATGTATGTAAAAGTCTGGTCAGAAGTCTTTGCTAATTTCATGTTATATGTAAAACAAACCAGCTTGGACACGCCGGGATGGCATAACCACCGACAAGAATGGTGAATAAAACGTATCATTAGTAACATCACTGCCATTGAATGCATACATTTCAATGCATTGCAGAGTCTAATTTAGAAGTTTAGGGAGTCAACAAGTTTGTACTTCCCCCCTGAGAACTGGGTTACACCAATTATTATGAGATGATTTATTTTAGTTCATTTTTCCAAGAGTGACACTCTTGCTCTCTACTACACATCAAAACACACCAGAAAACAAGTTAACCCAATACAATACACGCAATCCAAGGTTCACAGTCCAAAAAGGTGCTGTTTGAAAAAAGCCTCAGGTCCTTTATATCCACTTGGTTAAAGTGTCCGACTCAGTGAATGGTCAGTTTCATCTTTCAGCAAGAGCAATTCATATGGTGGACATAATAATAATAATACAAAAAAAAGAAATAAAATAAAATAAACATGTGCAGGATGATGGATCTTCACCCCGTCAGTCTTCTCAGCTTTTCTCAGTTGTTCTTACAAGGAGAACAAACAGGCTGTAGCAGCTTGCTGTCCATGTCTATTCCTTTGTTTTAATAAATCAATATTTTAATCCATCCACCCAAGTCCTTCCTTCTCTGGTCAGGTCCTCACACCATGTAGGAGTTCTGGTTCTTCAGCTTGTCCAGCTCTTTGCTCTGCTGCCGCAGAAACAGGACTCTGTTCATAAGGAGAAAAAAAACAATGCATGAAGGAAAGCGTCCATTGCCATGACTAAAAGCACATGTGTATTCAAAATGTAACATTTTCCTCACCTCTGTTCCCTCAGTGTGGCCTGAATTTCACACACTCTAACCAGGGAGCGGAGGTTTTTCATCTCTGTACAGATCTCAGACATGTACAAGCTCCCCATGTTGTGCATGTCCTCATGCAAGCGAGCCGCCTGATGGAAAGAGTTGAAAGTCAGGATCTTCATTTGAATTAATGACGCCAACCAACTTTGATTTTGATTTGGCCGACTTTGTGATATGATTTAAGCAATATAATATAATATTATTTAATAATACATTATAACTCAAATATGAACATAGTTTGACCCAAAAAAGAAGCTTTCATCATCACCGTTGTCATTATATTGTTTGATTAAACTTTTTGCTTTTTTTTTTTTTTGCATTCAGCCAAATAAAGATGTAGTGCTTGTTTAAAGCAGACTACAAAAAGGTGGCACTAAAGTAAAAACAGGTAATCAAGAAAAAAAAACACAAAGACCACTGGCTTAATGCTACTTATTTAAACAATTTATAAGGATCACACAGATGTGCGACTAAACCAACTAAACAAAGTATTCTGAACTGTACCTGTTTCTCTGTGTTCTCTGAAGGCCATCCTTGAATGTGTCTGATGAGGCTCTCATCGAAATGAGTTGCCAGGGTGGGAATGAAGGAGTTGGGGGTATCGGCCTGGGTTTGGCTGGTGCTGCTGGAGGGCACATGGGGCAACACACCACCGGACGCATTTGATCCCGCGCACAGCATCTCGTGGCTGGAGGAGCAAGACAACCGCTTGACTATGTGTCGGTGTAAATAAACCCCAGCTGCAGGGTTCTTAATGACGGAACATTCATGTTTTTGTCCTATCAGTCAGGGTTACTGTGGATTATTCCATCTTTACCAATTGTCCTCAGTTGATAACATCTGTACATGTATAGTAAGTTAAAGTACATAGTTGAATTACATATTTGTAGTTAATGCACATTTAAAAAATATATATATTTGAAGTACCTTCTCTGCTGGAGAGTTCTGGGGTCTTCTGGACGCTTCTCTGCGGCCTGAGACATGGGGACAGATCCTTGCTTAACTGAAGACATACTGCCCTGAAGACAGAAAAAGAGCGCACGAGAGGAAAAAACGGGGAGTCAGTGCGTAGAAGAGACACAGGAGCAGGAGGAATGACCCTCTTTGCTCTTTGTTGGTGGATCGTGTCTACATGTCGTGCCTCTCACCCTTGTTTGTGAGGATGTGATGCTGCCGGGATGCACGCCCAGGTGGGGTTTCTGGTTGCTCTGTGGCGTCCCGTTCCGTGGCGACACGTACGGACGTGGTGACGATGCATCTGATGTTAGAGAGACAGGAGACTGACTGGAGTGCGGGGCTGCAAAATACACAAAAAAGATGTTGCTTTGATGAAGAGGAAGAGGGTATCGTCATCTTAGTAGAAATGCACACGGTTAGCTTCAATTCAGGCAATGAAGAATGTTGTCTGGATCTGGAGTACATTACACAATGGCTCCTGTTCATCCAAACATTTACAGTCAATCTAAAAACTTTTAACAACATTCAAAGGTAAATTTCATAAAATGCAGAATTACAATGTATACATTATTATTGAGTGATTTTTTTTTGGAGAAGGGGAAAGCAGGATCCTTCGAAAACAAAATAGGAAAAGTGTGTGTGTGTGTGTGTGTGTGTGTGTGTGTGTGTAGCAGATGGCGAGAAACAGCGAGAATGCCATACCTTGGTTGGAGTGCTGAGCGGCTGAGAGCAGAGCAGTGATGTTGAAAGCAGGTCCAGCAGCGAGGAGCTTATGAAGCACAGACCGCAAGGAAGCTTGGGTGACAGCAGCTGCCAAGACTGGAGGGAGGAGAGAGGAAACGTACACACGTACACACACACACACACAACACCGGTGAGCGAGCAGGGACACACAACACTGTATAAATATGAACAATTAAGTCAGAAAACAGATAAGAATCAGTGGGAACATGAAACCTTCCATGTAAATGGTATTATATCAGCAGATTGAAGGAACATGGAGGTCAAACTCAAAGCAAGCATATATGTCAGGCTCACGCAGAAATAACTCATTTGATTTCATTAAATGGCAGGTTACAGTAGAGTAGTCGCATAAAGAGCAGATTAGGTATAGACAAGACACTGGGGTTTTTTTTTTTTTTAAGCATAGCACACAGCATTATTTCCAATGTTCCAAGACAAATTTCCATCCACTCCAGCAGCTCCTATGAAAATCGTTTTCAGAGTAGCTGCTGGTGGAATTTTAAAAAGGTCTCCTATTGGAACAGATGCCCTAAGTCGTAGTATGAATCTGGCTTTTTGCTGCACTCAATAAAAGATGAACCATCCTATTGGGTCTTTTTTTTTTTGGAAGAAAACAAAAATGTCTTGTTGAGAAAGTTTCCCTGAGATACTATTAATCCAAAGAGATAGTTCTCATCATTGAAGTATTTTCCCTTGTAAAAGTTCAACATGAAACACTTTGAGCGGTTTGTTAATCCTATATTTGTGTTGTTTACTAACCACAAACACAATAATTGAGGAAATGCTTCTTAAAACTGAAATGAATGAGAAAATCAGCCCTTCATTATGTGCGACTGTTCAGTCAGTCACATTATGCAACACTATAAATTGACTATATACAATACACACTCTGGTTCTGGTGTTAAACTGGAACGCTTTACACTCAAAGCGAATATCTGCTCCCGAGAACACCTCGTCGTAATGTTGCCGATTAAATATTCCCACAATTTCAAAAGCAATTTCCAGGATGGTGGTTCACAAAGACTTCTCCAACCAGTGGGAAGCCAAAAATGGCAATTTAGACACCATGGAAAACAGGGGTGTGTGTGAAAGTGGAAGAAGAAGCATCCTCGTGTCCTCTTTCGTGCCCTCACCTTCATTGAGCTTAGCCATGTCCATGCTGCCATTATTCATCTGCAGAGTGGCCTGCAGAGCAGGAAGGAGCTGATGCAGGAGGGCCGGGTCCTGGAGCAGTGCTGGTGACGGGGACTGGATTGACTGGAGCAACTGCCCCGTTACGGAGGAAGAGGACGAGGAAGAGGAGGACATGGTGGAAGCTAAAGCACCAGAAGCAGAATTCAGGCTCTGAGCAGAAGAGGAGGAATGGGCGGAGTTGGATGACGTGGACTGGTCCCCTGATGTGGTCTCTGAAGACAAGCAGAGAAAAGGAACCAAGCTCTTTTTTTGGGCACAATCATGGTTCTTAGACGGTTTGTTGAAAACAATGATATATCTCTGGTGTTTAGCCAAAAAGAGGGACGTTAAGATTAATGTTACAGGCTACCAAAAACCTTGAACTACATTACGAGGCTCTAACGAAACTAAACTAACTAAAGCTACAAAAAAAAAAAAAAGACTGACAAATATTTTTCAAGCCAAATCTTTTCCCCTAAAACAAATAGTAATGCATGCGACAGAAGACATCACATATTGGTCTTGTACACAGTCAGCCTATTTTTGTTTTTTGAGTGTGGCTAATTGATTGCTGCTTCTGGATATGATCTCTGCTCCTTTTTACTATCAGCAGGGAACTTGCACACAACCTGCGCAATAGGATTTTTGTTCATCTAGGTTTAATCATTATTTAATGCAATAATGGGAAAATAAGACGAGAGGCTATTTACCAATTTAGCTACCGAAGATCACAGTCTATTGGTCCAAACTGAATAATTGATCATTATTATTTAGATGTGCAATATGCATACATATAGACTATATGACAATCTCATCAACATTCTAAATTCAATATTTAACAAATAGTCAGTGTCAATATTTTCCTTTCGATTTCCCATTAGGCCGGAGTTGTAACCAAGTTGACTATATAATCACCATTTTCTTTTCAAATATTCTTTGGTGCACATGCATACGAAGACAACGCGGCTATCTCCTCAGAGCTACAGATGCTGCCATTGGTGTTTGTCTTTGGGTCATATATTGTTGTATTTTACTCTTGTGTAACTTGCAGGGTCATGCACATGGAAAAGCCTTCCGATATACCATGATCTTTCTGATCGTCTCTCTGTATGCCATGAGATGGAAATCTGTCAAAGTAACAGAAAACTTTAAATCCTGCTTTTTAGATGTGTACCCACTTGTTGTGGCTTTGTCCTGCAAGGCCTCCTGTCTGTAGTCCATGTCCCTGGGGAAACTGTTAGCCGGCATCTTGACTGAATCTTTCTGTCGTTGCTCCCTGATGTCATATTAAAAAAATGTTAGATGTAGGTTATTTTAAGCGCTGTGTTATACTGCATTTTGTAGAATCATAATCTCAATTTCTGTTTTAGTTTAAAAAAAAATAAGAAAAGTCTTGCCTCTCCAACAGATCTTTGGGCTTCTCCCACTGGGACACCTCAGTTCTACAGTTGTAGTAATACTTCTTTCCAGAAGAGCTGATGTGCTCCGTCCAGTCATCTGCTGGTTCCTGGTGCAGAGAGAGACAAGGCATGAGATGCTAAAATAGTATAGTACAGTTCAACCTGAGAATGTTTATGCATCACATCATGTGTATAATTTGCCCGTGAAAAAATGTCCCTCACTGCCCAGCCTCAATAATGGATGAGGGTTTCTCAGTCTAGATGGGAGCTGGTATAATATTAATGATCACGTATTTTATATACTGGAAACTCCTGTAATTACAATTTCAGGAAGAGTACTGCCTGTCTGAGCTTTGTCCCAACTGATCGGATCTCGAGAAGAAACAGATAGTTGCAGGGTCTTACGACTAACAAAAAGAGATGAGCTCAAATTTACTACTGCATCATCAATAAATGATAAAATCACTGTTTAACTACATTGCAATAGCTCCAGACAGAAGAACAAGATTTAAGTACATTCCTTCCAAAATAATAGTAGTTTCCTATAAAGAGTTTGGACAGAGAGCACAGTGGCCGCATGTGACAGATTAAATGTAATGCCTTGGAATTGGAGGTGTTAGTGGAAGAGTATACATCAACAGAACCTCTGTAATATACCATGTTAACCACACAGGGTATGTGAACATTATGTTGGGAACAGTCATCCGTGTCAAATAAGACAATGCAAAGTATTGAGGATTTCACAATATATCCCATGGGAAATGAGTCCCTCATCCAGCAGTACAAGTGACTTTTTTTTTTGTAAGAAAAGCGTTTGGTAATCAGATCATCTACTCTGTACAGAGAGAGCCTGTTGAATATACCGGTAAATTTCATTTCAGTGAATCACTGTTTGGTGAGTTTGGTAGCAAAATGCGTGTGCAGAGAAAGAGATGCCTCGACATAAAGTCTAGCATACAATGTTCTATAACCACAGAAATGCTGATATATATCTATATGTATATATAGATATACATATAGATATATCTATATATATCTATATATATCTAAAACGCTGGGCAATGTCTTACCCTGTCTGCAGGCTTGCTCTGAGCTGCATGCGACTCAGAGCCATGGTGGGAGCTGTTGTTGTGAGAGTTCTCTTGGGGAGAGCTGCTGGTACCTGCAAGAGAGCCATTTACCTGAGTACCTGACAATACACAGGGTGCTGAAGCCTCAGTGATAGTAAACCACAGCTAAAAAAAACAATACATTATGTTCATTGCCATTTATTGTTTGGCATGATTTACATTTGAGAAGATATAGCTGCAATGTGATCTGATGGCAGTGACATTAACAAAAGAAATTGACAATTTTGTGATACTTTGCTGGATTAATGTTTTTGCTTTATCGCCAAAACTGGCACCCATGAGCCCTAAAATGTGACCAGGGTTAGGAGCACATACTGTGTTGTGATAGTTTTATGGCAGAAACAATCAGATACAGGCTTACCATTTTTTCCTCTGACTGTGTGAGAGGTTTTGGCCTTGCTATGGCCTGAGCTGTCTCCATGTCTGCTGACGGGACTTTCATCTGAGCGTCGCAGCATCTTGTAAGGGGGCGTTGGATCCGTGGAGCCATCGCGCACCTTGTCGTTGCGGTGAAGGTTGCCGGACTGGCTCTTTGGCTGAGATTTATGGGTCTACAAAGACCCAGATAAGACTTGTTGGGATGTGCTCACGTTTACTGCGTTTCATTGGCCTTGTACCAGTATTCTGCACAATGACAATAAGGTTGAATCTAATCATCTTTTTTTCCCCCAACATACTATAGCTTGTACCATTATTGAATTACCTGTGGAAAAATAGAATTCATTGGGCCTTGTTAAAGAGTGCTACACTACTAAGACCTACAACACAGTGAAAACAAATCGGCTATCTCCACAATTCTTTTGGTGGGAGTGGGTGAATCTAACATCCTCTGAGTCATGTTTTGATTTCACTAGATTGTGTGAAACTGCTTCGATACGAAAAGAAACCCAAGTTGTTGACTGGCTCTTGTATATGTATAGTTTTCAAAGCGGATTACACTAAATCAATGTAATATAAGACGTGATGATGTAAGCTAGTGTGCCGTTCCAACGTGACAATATGAAGATTCAGGGTTTTATGTTTTGAGGGACAAAATGCAACCTAATATGTTAGGTAACTGGAAAATGATGACAGATGGCTTGATTGTACATACCTGGTAGGATTGCGAATCCCTTCTTTCGTTGCTCCTGTGGACACACATAAAAAAATATTACTGTTAATTAAATCACTTTGAAAACGTTGTATCGCCTTAACGACGCACTTGCTGCAGCAGATTTAATGTTAAATAGCTCATTAGCTTCCGTTAGCTAAGTTAGCTATTATCGCAACAGCTGATTAGTCTTCTGGTCATTGATTAAAAGTATGTATTTTTTTCTTATATAAACTTGTCTAAATACAAACAAATATTGACCGTGTCAGTTGGCTAGCGTTACGTGAACGTTGGTCGATTTAGCTCAAGAAGATATCGGGATCCCACAGCTAATTGCAGCCAAACTGTTAGCCGGTAGCACTAATAGCTAACAGCTATACAAACTCGCTAATAACCAACCTATAGCTTAGAAAAAGAGAGATAGAACGTTTGCAATGTTGTTAAAAGAAAAAAGTTAAGGCCTGTGCTGGATTTACCCATCGCTGACTCTTGCTGGTTTCCTTGCATACATCACCATCAAGGCCGTTGGTGATGTGTGTGTGTGTGTGTTTGTGAGGGGGAACCGTGGCCTCCTGTCTGTCTCACTTCTCTGTTCCTCAGTTTACTGGTGTCTGCCGCCACACTGATACCTAGACGGCGCCAACCGAGCCCCAGCGCTGCATAGCCGGTGGTCTTTGTCACAACCAACCCTCAGTGCATCAGCGGGCATGTAGTTACTGTGCTTGCTTGGCTCGGGAAGATGTAGCTCATCGGCGGACAGCAGCAGCGGAGGCAGCAGGAAGCAGGCAGCAAGGGCTCCTCGGTGCTGCTCGGAGAGAGACGCCTCCACTTCCGCTTTTTACCTTTCAAATTAAAAGCACAACTGTTAAACGCCTCGGTCCTAATAAGTGCTTCTAACGCAACGCTAAGGCGGAAACAAACTAGGAGCTGAACGACTAGAAATGTGTGTTTACCCAAGGAAATAACGCTGTGAATGCCGCAAGCGTTAAGGAGTCGAAGGTCTAAGGGTTGCAGTATGCAGAAGCGTGACATCATCACTTTGATCCAAAGAAAAGGCAGAGTGAATTATGTCATAACATGAAAGGTGTTTTTTGGAAGGGGTTGAAGAAGTTCCCAATCATTTCAATGGGGAAAATACATTCCAAGTAGAGTTTAAAACATATGTAAAGTGTTGAAAAACGCTCAGTGCAAACAACCACGCCTGGGGGAGATTTTAGGGTTGAGGGAGTTATCAAATATCTAAGGTATAAGCATACAGCTTCAAGCTACATCAGCATCCAAATGACAATAACAGTAATGATAAGAGGAAAGAACATAGAAGTAAAGGTGTGAATTAAAAATGAGGTTGAAGTAGATGAATCTAACATCCTCTGAATCATGTTTTATCCAGATCGAATCAACCAAAAGAAACATGAACTGTTAACATACGCAAACAAGTGCTTGCTGAAAAAGATGTACATTTCCAGGTCTTTTCTCACATCATGATTTTGTCAGATGCTATTCCAGAGTAAATTCCATAATTTCTTGATTTGTTTGAAATGCTTTAGAGCATAACATGCGCATTTGAAATATTGATTTCAGAGCCAAATTAGCATTAACATCTGTTAGGTAAAGCGCAGTGATGTCTTCATCATCATCACTGTAATAAAACAGGTGACAACATTAATTAGTATGTAAATATAAGGTAATAATATAAAAATTCGGGGTCTATTGTTTGGAGATACACCTTAATGAGCTACATTACTGGAGAGTAATGCACGAACAACGGAATTAACATACTTGATAGGATTGTGAATCCCTTCTTTCTTTGCTACTGTGGACACGCACACACACTCACCTACACACACACACACACACACACACACAGTATTAGCAATAGTGATAGAAATACTGTAGCAGAATTCACACAAAATCATCACGAGACACAAGAGTGTTGTGAGATATGCTGCTGTCTGTTTGGGCTGTTATTTTGAAATAAAAGGCGTGATTTCCGCTCTTAGCCTAGCTGTCTGTGGATAACGTGACGCAGCTGAAAAAGCAGCAGAACACTGTAGACTCCTCCCACTGGCTCTGTGGAAGGCTCGCCCCTCCTCTCAGACACACCCACAGTCTGTTCCCTCTGCTCCCTGCAAGCACCAGTCCCATGAACACTTGACTTCTTTCCCTTTTCACTTCATCACTCCCTCACTTTTATATCACATCCTTTTGCATACATTCCTGTTTCATACATGTTGTCTTTTTCTCTGCGGAGTATTTGTTATGAGGTGTGAGGACAGTGACACAGTACAAAACTCAATCTTTTTTAAATGTATTACTCCGCACATTTATATATTTACTATTTGAATGGCAGCTGTCCTCTAAAGAGAGGTCAGAACTGAGTCACTGTTCATTGCCTTGCAAAGGGTCATGGCCATGCCCCTGCCTCTGATAACAATTGCACGCGACTCGGCTTCTTGCGCGTCGGCCGTGTTCCCCCAAAGTGTGTGCACAATTTCCTGACTTTCCATGCATGTTCAGCCCTCCAAAAAATGTGATTAATTGGGAAGATCAATATTATTCGTGTCAATCGGAGATAGGATGAAAAAACAAAAATGTACGACTTCCTGTTGCGTTTATGATGTTGGTCCGAGAGACTTATTTGTGCATCTCGAGCTGACAAATGTGTCAAAATATTTAATTTAGATTTTTTAAACTATATGAATATGTTTGTACACGTGATTATGTCCTACCACACATGTTTGAAAGAGATGGGCCAATGCTGGCTCAAGTTATAAGCATTTTGTGTGTCATGGCGGAGGATAGTAATCCAACACATAAAGTACAACACCATCGCATGGGCTCTAATGTGTCTCATCTAAAAGTTTTTAGGGTACTCTGACAATTTGGATTCAGATGGATTAAGTGAAAGCTTAAGCTTTAACACCCTGAAGAATAAAAAAAATATGTTTCTTTAATAAGATGGTGGCGCTTCAACGTATCGTCAGCCGCAACATGTCTTCCATTCAGGGCGGGATTATTAATAATCACGAGAAGTTTGGCGAAGATTGTACGATGTACGGAGAAGTTATAGCTGTTTTGCTGTAAAGGGCATTTTTTACGATTTTCGTTTGACGCCACCGTCAGACAGTGGCACGTAGACCAAACTGCAATACAACTTTTAATGGTCTAAATCTCAAGGTGACACACAGAGAATATGAAGTTGATGGGATCAAATGTGTCGGGTGAGATCCTTTTTTGTAGAAAGGCTAGTAATGATAGATGGATTACTTTATTCATTATTCATAATGGCGTTATGAATCAAAATGAGGAATTTGCTCCAAGAGTATTTTTCGAGCGTCCCGGCATGATAGACATGCTCACCAAATGTCATGGCCATAAGTGAAACGCTGTCATTGGGCTCTCAAATCCTAATTTTCAGGGTGGCACTGTTGAGCCATTTTGACCCAGACATTTTTGTAACCCAAAAATAACGTAATTTTTCGCCAAACCGGACGCGTATGCACAAAAACCTGACTTTTGGTGCAAGTTAAGGGCCCCAAAAAAGGTAATTCTTTCGGAGAAAAAGAATAACACGTAAGTCACGTAGAAAAACAATAGGGTCTTCAAAACTTTGTTGCTCGGGCCCTATCAATAGGATTAGAATTGGATTTCTAATGAAAGGCATTCGCATCATCCAAACTCTTTCCTCCCATGATTGTTGTGGTTGATGCAACAAACCACAACGTTCTCAACAAACACTGTGATCTTCTAAATCAGCAAGCATTCATGTAATCTACCACTGAACAGCTGGGGGAGAGATTGGGCTTGTATATAGAACAAACATACTGAAAGGGTGAATTCGCTGACACTGCATTGAAGTATATGTGCGTGAATGATTGTTGGCAATCAGTCATATGTCAAAAGCAAACTGTTACAGTGCACTCATGCGCTTTGATAACTTTATTGATTGCCCGCCGTCTGGATTGGGGTCAGACCCGACAAGTATCGAGCGAATAAGAGACATTCTCTTTTTGCATTCTGGCCAGTTGAACAATAAACAACCTCTCTCTGCAAGTGGATGTTCAAATGGACCTCTTTCACCGTAGATATTTAACCATAGTATGCCAGAGATGGGCCTGATGGAATGGAACGTTTCTGGTGAGTGCAGAACTTAAAACTACATGGAATTGAAGTGGCTGTCTTAGTCTAAACGTATTGAGTGTTGCAAAATGTTTGAATTTGTTATATACCTATATATATATATATATATCTCATAAGCCACAGAGACATTACAATAATATCAGTGAAAAACACATGTCAGTGTAGCCCTGCAGCCATGATTGAGGGAACTGGAAAATATATTTTTAACAGCATAGATTCTAGTATCTAATCAGGGAATTGCTGTAGAACTGAACAGCCTTTATACCTATTTTAGATTTGAATGTCTACATATCATGTAAACATTATATAATGATCAATAGTGTGAATAGGTAATTCTGAGTAAAGGACATCTATTGTTCATCCTTTTACTGTAAATTTGATACAGTTTTACTGAAATAATACATACAAATCCAGACAGCATAAAAATTTTAACTTGATTGATGAGTCACTGACCGATTCAATAAATTACTGACATGAACATATGCACAGTAAAACAATATATTATCAAGAAAATGAAATATATTATTTGAGCACTAGGGGGCAGTAATATCTCATACTATTTCTGACATACTTTATAAACAAATATTGAATTTATTTATCTTTCACTGTGTGAGTTGTCGTCTTGACTGATTAAAATAAATGAACTCTGAAGCATGAACACCCTGAGTATGATTTTTTTATAAGTAGATATTTTTTCATATATTTCAGAGCGAGGAGGATGCTGAGCCGAACAGAACACAGAGGTACTGTTTGACATAGGGATTGCGGGTTTTATGTGCACATGATGGTCAATATGAGTACTATATGGGTTTTCCCTCATGGTTTGGAATCACTGTATTACCATAAAACAAATTGGATGACTGTAAATGTGAATCTTTGAAACTTTTGACCACTCTCTATGTATCCTTGATCTCACCTCTTAACATTTTAAACACTGTCCTTAAATTAAATACAGATGCAGGTGGACTGCATTCTTATGTGTGGGTGTGTCCTGCTCCTCCTCCTACAGGCGTGTGCAGACTGCTATCATCCGTGATGTCTGGAACAGAGTCTCATATGGACAGAGAGGAGGACTACAGGTTCCTCCACAGCATGTTGATGGAAAAGAAGCTTCACTTGCTCTTCAAGGTCTGCAACGATTTATGATTGTACAGTTACAATCTCCATTTAAATCCTTCTTTTCAAAGGAAACAATTTGAACTATTTACTTCAGAATTATTTATTTAATGGTTTTAATTTACTCTATATACATATTATATTGACTTTGATTTATGAAACATTTCCGTATTTCATGAAACATAGCTGTCAAAATGAAGGTAATAAACATTAATAGTAAAAGGTTTACTGTAAAAAAAAGTGCAGTAATATAGAAAAAAGGAGAACATTTTACAGAATGTGGGTAAATAAAATAATACAAACCAATGTCATCTATACACCATTGTAAAAGCAATCACAAATGCAGTTTCACTCAAACTGATTTACAGCAATAAATGCTGGCATATTCATCCAGAAATATTTAAAGGTTGTGTACTAACAATAGTAACAAAGCAGATCATTCAATATGCGATGTCTATAGACTGAAATTAATAATGTCAGTAGTATTGTATTAGCGGGAGCAGTAGCAGCGGCAGTTCTTTTTTTTAAATATAGAATGCAGTAAATATAGTTTTAGTGCAGAAACTTTATAATTCTTATTATGATCGTTTACTGATCTGACAGATCCACGAGCGGCTGAAACGTTTTGAGAAGCGAAGCCCTGTCCCTGTCCAGGAGCATGCAGCAAGTCTGGCCCCAGATGTAAGTGGTTCTCTCCAAAACAGCTTTTGCATATTGACACACTGAATAAGATAGTGGACAGTTAAACAACAGAGGGAACAGTTTTTTTTTTTTAATGGTTTACATTGCTCCTTGACTTTCCTGTCACACAGAAGCACAGGAGGAACAAACACTCACATGTTTATTGTGAATTAGGAAATGTTTCCAGAAAGTACTGAGTACCACTTGAAATTAGCATTTTGAAGGAGTTATCCTTTTGTATGCATTTGCCAGGAGTCAGGTCACCGAGGACAGTGGCAATGAAAAGGCTGCTGAAACCATTCTGTGTGTAGTCTAATGTTTCAGTCCGAAGGAAAACAATTAATTTAGGATTTAAGATGAAGTGACAGAGACTACTCCCACTGCAGATGTATCCCAAAATGGCACGGCCAGTATTCCCCTCAGATGTGATTCCTACTTTTCAGATCTCCTCTTCATTTCCGTCATCAACCGAGATTTCCCAAACTCCTTTGTTCCATTTTTATCATCTCCCACCTTCATTTCCGGATTTTCCCTCCATTGCTCCTGGACAAAGTACAAACCAACACTGTTCTTTCCCCACTTTCCCTTTACTCCATGCTTCCATCTTCTCTCCGCTCCATCAACAAACCACACTCCTCTTTCATTATCTCCATTGTCTCTTTTTTCCTGTAGTCTTTCGCCTCCCTTTTCAATTTCTTTCCTTTATCCTCTCCCCATACCATACGCGCTGTATTTCCTGCCATGTTTCCATGTGTCTATCTACCCCCTATCCTCTCCCCTTCCCTTCACTGCCTCTGCCTCAGATTCAGCTCGACAGCCACTCTCTGCCTGGCTTAAATCATCACAACCCAATGGAATGGCCAAAACCATGAGTCTGTTTCCCCTCAGAGAGGCTTCTGTTTGCTCACAGTGGAAACTAATGACCTTCATGCATTGTGTCTCTGGAGTGTGCCTAGACATCTTGAAGCAGTAGAAGTCATTACAGTAATATGCTTGACAAGACATGCGACTGCACACAGTCACTTTCTGCCTCTCCACTTGCCGCTGACGGTCAAGGCTGCTCCGTTTTAGTTGTCACCGCAGCTGTCGCGTAGCCTTGAACATTCAGGAGCCTTTTTTTTTTTTTTTTTTTTCCAACGGTGGCTGGAAGATGCGAAACCAAAACAGGGACGCAGGCAAATATTAACAATGAGTAAAGAACACGGAGGTGTTGCTGAAAGGGGCCAAATTTGAAATAATAACAGACGGATGATGTGTCACAGCGGTCTGAATCAAGGATTGGAATTTCACTGGGTCTTTTTGCCTCTTTTCTTGGTTCTCTGTCCGAGTTGATTCAAGCAGGCCACCATACATACAGTACGTAAGCGTATCGAGAAATACACATTTTGCCTCGTCTCTTTGTCTCTGCCTTCAGTTGGTGGAGGAGCTGATGTGCCACTGCTGGAGAGAGGAGGTCAAAGAACTGGTCGCTCTCTTTTCCAAACCCCACTTCAAGGTAAAGCATATTTCCCTCCATTGTGCTGTACACGTGTAGCTTCACACGTTTGTGTTGACACCAAGTTTCCTCCGCCAGGTCCTGTGTCCAGTCAAATTACATAATGTGTATAAAGGGCACACAAACTACTCTTTAAAGAGGACAGAAATGCACATGGCCACAGAGCAGTGGGAAGCTGAGAAGTTGTTGCGGGGGGGCGGGGGGTAAGAGCAAGGTAAGTGTCTTGCTCATGGGCATTAGGTAGAGTTGGCCTGAAACAGGCGACCTTCCGGTTGGATGAGTGTCGACTCCGCCACTAGTCCTCTCCAGATTAGTCAAATGCTTGTTTCCTTTTTTCATTGTCTGCTAACTGTCATATTCCAGACCCACACGCACAAATACATACATACATACATACATACATACATACATACATACATACATACATACATACATACATACATACATACATACATACATACATACATACATACACACACACTCACACTCACACACACATACGCTATTCTTAATGAGGAGGTGAAGTAAGACAAGAACTAACAGGTTTGTATACATACATACATACATACATACATACATACATACATACATACATACATACATACATACATACATACATACATACATACATACATACATACATACATACATACTGTACATACATACATACTGTATATACATGCACACACACACACTCACACACACACTCACACACACATACGCTATTCTTAATGAGGAGGTGAAGTAAGACAAGAACTAACAGGTTTGTTTAAACAGCCTTTATGACCTGTCTGTTCTTGGCCCCGGTGCGAGAGCTCACACATACTTATGAGAGACACTGGGTAGAATATTCTGTAAATGAATGTTTACTTTGCGAAAACATGTCACTGAAAGTGGCCAGAAACACATCGCTAAAATGTTGGCAGCTTCAGAGCAGAGCAACCGTTGATGGACACAGGGATAACAAGTACTGTACACAAACTGACGGATGGATCGGCTGAGTGTTGAAATTAAGTTGATCCACAGTTTCCCTGATCTCATTATTTCTCAACAGTGTAGCCGCCGCCCCCC